>CM059483.1:225253-275119 GCA_030408155.1 Lophura swinhoii | reverse complement strand
TAGCAATTAGCAGGGACGGAGGCTGCTAATCAGCAATTAGCAGGGACGGAGGCTGCTAATCAGCAATTAGCAGGGACGGAGGCTGCTAATCAGACGGCTAATTAGCAGGGACGGAGGCTGTTAATTAGCCATTAGCAGGGACGGAGGCTGTTAATTAGCCATTAGCAGGGACGGAGGCTGTTAATTAGCTATGGTGGTGATTAATTCGTTAAGGCAGCAGTTAATCAGTTAAGGCGGAAATTAATTAGCAGTGGCGGGTGATAATTAATTAGTTAAGGTGGCAGATAATTAGCGGTGACGGTGACAAGTATTAATTAGCAGCGATGGCAACAATTAATTAGTGAAGGTAATGTTTAGTGATGGCGACAATTAGCTATTAATTAGCAGCCACGGTGGCAATTAGGAGCTGAGGAGCCAATTAATTAATTACCGTGCCTGTTAATGATGAGCTAGCATGGCGCTGGCCGTTAATTAGTGAAGGTAGCAATTAATTAGCCCTCACCTGGGGGGGGGGAGGAGGGCCGGCGCCGCCGCTTCAGCTTCTGGGGGGGAAATGGGGCAGCAATGGGCGACCCCAAAACCCACAGCGACCCCAAAACCCCACAACCACCCCATAACCCCACAAGGACCCCACAACGACCCCCATAACCCCATAAGGACCCCATAAGGACCCCATAAGGACCCCACAATGACCCCATAACCCCATAACAATCCCATAACCCACAATGACCCATAAGGACCCCACAATGACCCCATAAGGACCCCACAATGACCCCATAAGGACCCCACAACCCCACATTCTGACCCCATAACCCCACAAGGACCCCACAAGACCCCACAAGGACCCCATAAGGACCCCATAACCTCACAAGGACCCCACAAGGACCCCATAACCCCACCCGACCCCACAAGCACCCATAACCCCACCCAACCCCACAAGGACCCCATAACCACCCATAACCTCACAAGGACCCATAAGCACCCCATAAGGACCCCATAAGCACCCCATAACCTCACAAGGACCCCACAAGGACCCCATAAGCACCCCATAACCACCCCAGAACCCCACAAGGACCCCACAAGGACCCCACAAGGACCCCACAAGGACCCCATAACCTCACAAGGACTCCATAAGCACCCCATAAGCACCCCATAACCTCACAAGGACCCCACAAGCACCCCATAACCCCACCCAACCCCACAAGCACCCCATAAGCACTCCATAACCTCACAAGGACCCCACAAGCACCCCATAACCCCACCCAACCCCACAAGCACCCCATAAGCACCCCATAACCTCACAAGGACCCCACAAGCACCCATAACCCCACCCAACCCCACAAGCACCCCATAAGCACCCCATAACCTCACAAGGACCGCATAAGGACCCCACAAGGACCCCACAAGGACCCCACAAGGACCCCATAAGCACCCCATAACCCCACAAGGACCCCATAAGGACCCCACAAGGACCCCACAAGGACCCCACAAGGACCCCATAAGCACCCCATAACCCCACAAGGACCCCATAAGGACCCCACAAGGACCCCATAACCTCACAAGGACTCCATAAGCACCCCATAAGCACCCCATAACCTCACAAGGACCCCACAAGCACCCCATAACCCCACCCGACCCCACAAGCACCCCATAACCCCACCCAACCCCACAAGGACCCCATAACCACCCCATAACCTCACAAGGACCCCATAAGCACCCCATAAGGACCCCATAAGCACCCCATAACCTCACAAGGACCCCACAAGGACCCCATAAGCACCCCATAACCACCCCAGAACCCCACAAGGACCCCACAAGGACCCCACAAGGACCCACAAGGACCCCATAAGCACCCCATAACCCCACACGGACCCCACAAGGACCCCACAAGGACCCCACAAGGACCCCACAAGGACCCCACAAGGACCCCATAACCTCACAAGGACTCCATAAGCACCCCACAAGGACCCCATAACCTCACAAGGACCCCACAAGCACCCCATAACCCCACCCAACCCCACAAGCACCCCATAAGCACCCCATAACCTCACAAGGACCGCATAAGGACCCCACAAGGACCCCATAAAGACCCCACAAGGACCCCACAGGGACCCCATAACCTCACAAGGACCCCACAAGGACCCCACAAGGACCCCATAACCACCCCAAAACCCCACAAGGACCCCACAAGGACCCCACAAGGACCCCACAAGGACCCCATAACCACCCCAAAACCCCACAAGGACCCCATAAGCACCCCATAACCCCACAAGGACCCCATAAGCACCCCACAAGGACCCCACAAGGACCCCACAAGCACCCCATAACCCCACAAGCACCCCACAAGGACCCCATAACCTCACAAGGACCCCACAAGCACCCCATAAGCACCCCACAAGGACCCCACAAGCACCCCATAAGCACCCCACAAGGACCCCACAAGCACCCCATAACCCCACAAGCACCCCACAAGGACCCCACAAGGACCCCACAAGGACCCCACAGCGCACCCTGAGCTCCCGCTCGCCGTCCTCCAGCCAGCGCAGGGCTGTGGGGTCCCGCAGGGGGGGCGACGGAGCGGCCGGGGGGGGGGCGGCGGCTGCGGGAGGAAATTTTGGGGGGGGGTCCCCAAAAATAGGGTCAGCCCCCCTACGGTCGACGACCCCATAACACACAGACCCCCCCCGTCACCCCAAATGCCCCCCATAACCCCGTAACGACCCCATAGCCCCAAAACGATCCATAGTGACCCCATAAGGATCCCATAACACCATGACCCCACAATAACCCCACAACGACCCCACAGCAACCCCATAACCCCACAACGACCCCATGGCCCCACAATGACCCCATAACCCCACAATGACCCCATAATGACCCCATGATCCCATAACCCCACAATGACCCCATGACCCCACAACAACCCCATAACCCCATGGCCCCACAATGACCCCATAACCCCACAATGACCCCATAATGACTCTATGATCCCATAACCCTACAATGACCCCACAACCCCACAATGACCCCATAATGACTCTATGATCCCATAACCCTACAATGACCCCATAACCGCACAATGACCCCATAATGACCCCATGGCCCCACAATGACCCCATAACCGCACAATGACCCCATAATGACCCCATGATCCCATAACCCCACAATGACCCCATGACCCCACAACTCCATAACCCCATGGCCCCACAATGACCCATAACCCCCCCATAACGACCCCATAACCCCACAATGACCCCATAATGACTCTATGATCCCATAACCCTACGATGACCCCACAACCCCACAATGACCCATACCAACCTCACAACAACCTCATAACCCCATGACCCCACAATAATCCCATAATGGCCCCCCATATCCCCCTAAAAACCCCCCAACCCCCCCATATTCCTCTAAACCCCCCCATCCCCCCCAAATCCCCCCCAAACCCCCTCCAACCCCCCCATATCCCCCCCAACCCCCTCTCATCCCCTCCAACCCCCCATAACCCCCCCAATATCCCTCCAACCCCCCCATGTCCCCCCCATATCCCCCTAAATCCCTCCAACCCCCCATATCCTCCCCAAACCCCCTTCAACCCCCCATATCCCCCCTAAATGCCCCCTAAACACCCCCAACCCCCCCATATCCTCCCCAAATCCCCCCAACCCCCCAAAATCCTTCAACTCCCCCCTTGCAACCCCCCAAAACTCTCCAACCCCCCATACCCCCCCCAACCCCTCTCATCCCCTCCAACCCCCCCATATTCCTCCAACCCCCCCATATCTCCCAAATCCCCTCCAACCCCCCCATATCCCCCCAAATCCCCCTAAATCCCTTCCAACCCCCCATATTCCTCCAACCCCCCCATATCCTCCCCAAATCCCCTCCCAACCATATCCCCCCCAAATCCCCCTAAACCTTCCAACCCCCCAAATCCTCAACCCCCCATATCCTCCCAAATGCCCTCCAACCCCCCCATATCCCCCCAAATCCCCTCCAACCCCCAAATCCCCCCTAAATCCCCTCCAACCCCCCATATCCCTCCAACCCCCCCCAAATCCCCCCAAATCCCCTCAACCCCCCATATCCCCCCTAAATCCCTCCAACCCCCCCATATTCCTCCAACCCCCCCCATATCCCCCCCAACCCCCTCTCATCCCCTCCAACCCCCCCATATCCTCCCAAATCCCCTCCAACCCCCCCATATCTCCCCCATATCCCCCTAAATCCCCTCCAACCCCCCCATATTCCTCCAACCCCCCCACATCCTCCCCAAATCCCCTCCAACCCCCCATATTCCTCCAGCCCCCCCCATCCTCCCCAATATCCCTCCAAACACCCCCCAACCCCCCCATATCTCCCCCAAATCCCCTTCAAGCCCTCTCCAACCCCCCAAATCCCCTCCAACCCCCCCATACCCCCTTTAAATCCCCTCCAACCCCCCATGTCCCCAACCCCCCCCATATTCCTCCAAACCCCCCCTATCCCCCCAAATCCCCCTCCAACCCCCCATATCACCCCCAAATCCCTTCTGACCCCCCCATCCCCCCCAATATCCCTCCGAACCCCCCCCAACCCCCACATATCTCCCCCAAATCCCTCCAACCTCCCCATACCCCCCCAAAACCCCCTCCAAGCCCCCCATATCCCAACCCCCCCCATATTCCTCCAAACCCCCCCATATCCCCCCATATCCTCCCCAAATCCCCCTCCAACCCCCCATATCACCCCAAATCCCCTCCAACTCCCCCGTATCCCCCCCAAATCCCCCCTCATCTCCTGCAACCCCCCATATCCCCCCCAATATCCCTCCTGCAACCCCCCCCATATCCCCCCAAACGCCCTCCAACCCCCCATATCCCCCCCAACCCCCTCTCATCCCCTCCAACCCCCCATAACCCCCCCAATATCCTCCAACCCCCCCATGTCCCCCCCATATCCCCCCTAAATCCCCTCCAACCCCCCATATCCTCCCCAAACCCCCTTCAACCCCCCATATCCCCCCCTAAATGCCCCCTAAACACCCCCAACCCCCCATATCCTCCCCAAATCCCCCCAACCCCCCAAAATCCTTCAACTCCCCCCTTCAACCCCCCCAAAACCCCTCCAACCCCCCATACCCCCCCAACCCCCTCTCATCCCCTCCAACCCCCCTATATTCCCCCCAATATTCCTCCAACCCCCCCAAATCCCCCCTAAATCCCTTCCAACCCCCCCATATTCCTCCAACCCCCCCATATCCTCCCCAAATCCCCTCCAACCCCCCCATATCCCCCCCCAAATCTCCCCCCAAATCCCTTCTGACCCCCCCATACCTCCCCAAGTCCCCCCTAAATCCCCTCCAACCCCCCCATATTCCTCCAACCCCCCCATATCCTCCCCAAATCCCCTCCAACCCCCCATATCCCCCCCCAAATCTCCCCCCAAATCCCTTCTGACCCCCCATACCTCCCCAAGTCCCCCCTAAATCCCCTCCAACCCCCCCATATTCCTCCAACCCCCCCATATCCTCCCCAAATCCCCTCCAACCCCCCCATATCCCCCCCCAAATCTCCCCCCAAATCCCTTCTGACCCCCCCATACCTCCCCAAGTCCCCCCTAAATCCCCTCCAACCCCCCCATATTCCTCCAACCCCCCCCATATCCCCCCCAAACCCCCTCCAATCCCCCCATATCACCCCCCAACCCCCTCTCATCCCTCCAACCCCCCCATATCCCCCCCAATATCCCTCCAACCCCCCCATATCCCCCCCATATCCCCCCCAAATCCCCCCCAGCCCCCCGCCCAGCCCCACCCCAACGTCGGTGCCCCCTCCTGACGGCGCAGGCGAAGCTGAGCGCGGCGGCCGCCCTCCTCCTCTCCCGGATTTGGGGGTCGAGGGCCAGCAGCAGCACCACCAGGCCGGGGGGGGCTCAGCCCGGCCCCCAGCAGGCGGGTCAGGGCGCTCTCCCTCCAGGGGGGGACCCCCCCTCTTTTCAGGGCCCCCCAAGACCCTCCTCAGGACCCCCAGCGAGGAGTTGGCCGCCCCCCCCTCGCGCAGGCGCTGGCCGGAGGCGCCGCTCTGCCGGGGGTCTTCGATGCCGGCCAGGTCGCAAAGGGTCAGGGTGACGGTTTTGGGGGGGGGGCGGCGGTGTTGGGGGGCTGGGCGTCGTTTTGGGGGGCTTGGCCGCCATTTTGGGGGGGATGGGCGCCATCTTGGGGGCCTTGGCCGCCATTTTGGAATGGGAGGCCGCCATTTTGGGGGGCTTGGCCGCCATCTTGGGGGCCTTGGCCACCATTTTGGGGGCCTTGGCCGCCATTTTGGAATGGGAGGCCGCCATTTTGGGGGGCTTGGTTGCCATTTTGGGGGGGCTGGTCGCCATTTTGGAATGGGAGGCCGCCATTTTGGGGGCCTTGACCGCCATTTTGGGGGGCTTGGTTGTCATTTTGGGGGGCTTGGCCGCCATTTTGGAATGGGAGGCCGCCATTTTGGAATGGGAGGCCGCCATTTTGGGGGGCTTGGCCGCCATTTTGGAATGGGAGGCCACCATTTTGGGGGGCTTGGCTGCCATCTTGGGGGGCTTGGTTGCCATTTTGGGGGAGGTGGTCGCCATTTTGGGGGCTTGGCCGCCATTTTGGAATGGGAGGCCGCCATTTGAGGGGGCTTGGTTGTCATTTTGGGGGCTTGGCCGCCATTTTGGAATGGGAGGTCGCCGTTTTGGGGGGCTTGGTTGCCATTCTGGTGGGGGTGGTCGCCATTTTGAAGAGGGGGGCCACCAGTTTGAGGGGGGTGGGGGCCATTTTTGGGGGGGTGGTCACCATTTGGGGGGACTTGGCCGCCATTTTGGGGGGCCTGGCCGCCATTTTGAGGGGCCTGGCCGCCATTTGAGGGGCCTGGCCGCCATTTTGGAGGGGGGGGTCTCCATTTTGGGGGGGGGGCAAGGGGTGCAGGCGGATCCAGAGGATCAAATGGCTGCGGCTGGAATTGGGGGTTGAGGGGGGTGGGGGCGGAACGGCGGCGGGAGAGGGCGGCCATGAGGGGGGGGGGAGGGGGCACGAGGGGCTGAGGGGGAGTTGGGTGAGGGTGGGGGCGAAGGGGGGGGAGCCGGGGGGTGATGGAAGCGGAGGGGGGGGGAGGAGGGGGAGAGGAGGTCGAAGACCTGCGGGGGGGGAGGGGGAAAGAAATGGGGGTCAGTGAGGGGGGATATGGGGGTCAATGGGGGGGGCTGGGGGAGAAATGGGGTCGTGGGGGGTTTTGAGGAGGGGGTAAATTGGGGGGAGAGGAGGGATTGGGGCGTCGGGGGGGGGAGATGGGGGTCATGGGGGGTAAATGGGAGTGATGGGTAAATGGGGGCGATGGGGGTGGGGGGGCGATGGGGGGGTCGTGGGAGGTAAACTGGGGGGAGATTGCAGGGATGGGGGTGGTGGGGGGAGATGGGGGTGGGAGTGGGGGGATGGGGGTGGGGAGTGGGGGGATGGGGGGGGAGATGGGGGGGTCGTGGGGAGGTAAACTGGGGGAGATTGCAGGGATGGGGGTGGTGGGGGGAGATGGGGGTGGGGAGTGGGGGGTTGGGGGGGGAGATGGGGGGTCGTGGGGGGGTAAATTGGGGGGAGATGGGGATGGTGGGGGTAAATTGGGAGGAGATGGGGGTCATGGGGGGTAAATTGGGGGGAGATGGGGGTCGTGGGTGGGGGGGAGATGGGGGGGTCGTGGGGAGGTAAATTGGGGGGAGATTGCAGGGATTGGGGGTGGTGGGGGGGAGATGGGGGTGGTGGGGGGGAGATGGGGGTGGGGAGTGGGGGGTTGGGGGGGGAGATGGGGGGGTCGTGGGGAGGTAAACTGGGGGGAGATTGCAGGGATGGGGGTGGTGGGGGGGAGATGGGGGTGGGGAGTGGGGGGTTGGGGGGGGAGATGGGGGGGTCGTGGGGGGGTAAATTGGGGGGAGATGGGGATGGTGGGGGGTAAATTGGGAGGAGATGGGGGTCATGGGGGGTAAATTGGGGGGAGATGGGGGTCGTGGGTGGGGGGGAGATGGGGGGGTCGTGGGGAGGTAAATTGGGGGGAGATGGCGGGGATGGGGGTGGTGGGTGGGGGGGTAAGTGGGGGGGTGGTGGGGGGGTTAAATGGGGGGGGTGGGGGTCGTGAGTGGGTTTTGAGGGGGTAAATGGGGGGAAGATGGGGGGGATGGGGGTGGTGGGTGGGGGGTTGGGGGGGAGATGGGGGGTCGTGGGGGGGTAAACTGGGGGGAGATGGGGGCATCATGGGGGGAGATGGGGGGATGGGGGTCGTGGGGGGGTAAATGGGGTGCAGATGGGGGTGGAGGGTGGGGGGTTGGGGGGAGATGTGGGGGTCGTGGGGGGGTAAATTGGGGGGAGATGGGGGTCATGGAGGGGAAAAGGGGGGGTTATATGGCTTGGGGGGTATGGGGTGGGGGGATGGGGGTCACGGGGTGGGATATGGGGGGATGGGGGTCATGGGGGTTATATGGGGCGCGGAGGACATGGGGGGGTTGAGGGGTGGGTCATGGGGGCTATGGGGTGGGATGGGGGTCATGGGGGGTAAATGGGGTGGGATATAGGGGGTCATAGCGTGGGAAATGGAGTATGATGGGGGTCATGGGGGGGGATATGGGGTCAGGAGGGGAGTTGAGGGCCATGGGGGACTTATGGGGTGGGATGGGGGTCACGGGGGGCCTGTGGGGGGCGTTGGGGGTCTCGGGGGGGCTATGGGGTGGGATGGGGGTCATATGGTGGGATATGGGGGGGATGGGGGTCACGGAGGGGGATATGGGGTGGAATTGGGGGATCATGGGATGGGAAATGGGGTGGGATGGGGGTCATGGGGGGGGATATGGGGTCAGGGGGGGAGTTGGGGGCCATGGGGGGGTTATGGGGTGGGATGGGAGTCATGGGGTGGGAAATGGGGTGGGATGGAGGTCATGGGGGAGATATGGGGGGAGATGGGGTCTCATGGGGGCTATGGGGTGGGATGGGGGTCATGGGGGGGCTGAGGGGGGCATGGGGGGGATATGGGGCACCATAGGGTGGAAAATGGGGTGAGATGGTGGTCATGGGGGGGTTATGGGGTGGGATGGGGGTCATAGGGTGGGAAATGGGGTATGATGGGGGTCATGGGGGGGGATATGGGGTCAGGGGTCGAGTTGGGGGCCATGGGGGGGTTATGGGGTGGGATGGGGGTCATGGGGGGGCTGAGGGGGGCATGGGGGGGCTATGGGGTGGGATGGGGGTCATGGGGAGGGAAATGGGGTGAGATGGGGGTCATGGGGGGAGATATGGGGTCAGGGGTGGGATGGGGGTCATAGGGTGGGATATGGGGGGCATAGGGGTCATGGGGGGGCTATGGGGTGGGATGGGGGTCATGGGGGGTAAATTGGGGTAGGATGGGGGTCATGGGGAGGATATGGGGTGGGATGGGGGTCATGGGTGGAATATGGGATGAGATGGGGGTCATGGGTGGGATACGGGGTCAGGGGGCGAGTTAGGGACCATGGGGGGGGTTATGGGGTGGGATGGGGGTCATAGGGTGGGATATGGGGGGGATGGGGGTCACGGGGTGGAAAATGAGGTGGGATATGGGGTGGGATATGGGTCATGGGGGGATATGGGGTGGGATGGGGGTCATGGGGGGGCTGAGGGGGGCGTGGGGGGGATATGGGGCGTCATAGGGTGGGCTATGGGGTGGGATGGGGGTCATGGGGGTCTCAGGGGGGGTGAGATGGGGTGGGATGGGGGTCGTGGGGGGGGTTATGGGGTCAGGGGGAGAATTGGGGGGTCATTGGGTGGGAAATGGGGTGGGATGGGGGTCATGGGGGGGATATGGGGTCAGGGCTGGGATATGGGGTGGGATGGGGGCCATGGGGGGGGTTATGGGGTGGGATGGGGGTCACGGGGTGGGATATGGGGTGGGATACGGGGGGTCATAGGGGTGGGATATGGGGTGAAATTGGGGGATCATGGGGTGGGATACGGGGGGGATGGGGGTCATGGGGGGGATATGGGGTCAGGGGGATCATGGGCTGGCTATGGGGTGGAATGGGGATCATGGGGTGGGATGGGGGTCGTGGGGGGGGTTATGGGGTCAGGGGGAGAATTGGGGGGTCATGGGGTGGGATATGGGGTGGGATGGGGGTCATGGGGTGGGAAATGGGGAGGGATGGGGATCATGGGGGGGGATATGGGGTCAGGGGGTGAGTTGGGGGCCATGGGGGGGTTATGGGGTGGGATGGGGGTCACGGGGTGAGATATGGGGTGGGATATGGGGGGTCATAGGGGTGGGATATGGGGTGAAATCGGGGGATCATGGGGTGGGATACGGGGGGGATGGGGGTCATGGGGGGGATATGGGGTGGGATGGGGGTCATGGGGGGGGATATGGGGTCAGGGGGTGAGTTGGGGGCCATGGGGGGGGTTATGGGGTGGGATGGGGGTCACGGGGTGGGATATGGGGGGGGGATATGGGGTGGGATATGGGGGGTCATAGGGGTGGGATATGGGGTGAAATCGGGGGATCATGGGGTGGGATACGGGGGGGATGGGGGTCATGGGGGGGGATATGGGGTGGGATGGGGGTCACGGGGTGGGATACGGGGTGGGCTGGGGGTCACGGGGTCAGGGTGGGGTGGGCTGGGGGGTGACCTGGTTCCCGCAGAGCTCGACGCAGCTGAGGGCGAGGCGCCGGCTCCGTCCCGCGGCCCCCAGCAGCTCCCGCAGCGCCAGCAGCAGCAGCCCGGGCTCCGCCGCGCTGCCCAGCACCGTGTGCGTCTTACCTGCGGGAGGGGGGCACGCGGGGGGGGGGGAGAACCCAAAATTGGGGGGGGAACCCAAGGAGGGGGCACACAGAAGGGGGGGAGAACTCAAAATTGGGGGGAGAACCCACAAGGGGGGGGAGAACCCAAAATTCGGGGGAGAACCCACAAGGGGGGGGAGAGCCCACAATGGAGGGGGAGAACCCAAGGGGGGGGCACCCACAAGGGGGGGAAGAACCCGAAATTGGGGGGAGAACCCACAAGGGGGGGGAGAACCCACAAGGGGGGGGAGAACCCAAAAGGGAGGGGGAGAACCCAAAAGGGGGGAGAACCCAAGGAGGGGGCACACAGAAGGGGGGGAGAACCCAAAATTGGGGGGGGAACCCACAAGGGGGGGGAGAGCCCACAATGGAGGGGGAGAACCCAAGGGGGGGGCACCCACAAGGGGGGGAAGAACCCGAAATTGGGGGGAGAACCCACAAGGGGGGGGAGAACCCACAAGGGGGGGGGGAGAACCCAAAATTGGGGGGGGAACCCAAGGAGGGGGCACCCACGAGGGGGGGGGGGAACCCACGAGGGGGGGGAGAACCCACGAGGGGGGGAGAACCCACGAGGGGGGGAGAACCCACGAGGGGGGGCACCCACACGGGGGGGGGGGCACCCACACGGGGGGGAGAACCCAAAGGGGGGAGATAACCCAAAGGGGGGGGAGGGGGGGGGCACCCACAAGGGGGGGAGAACCCAAAATTGGGGGAAGAACCCAAAAGGGGAGGGGCACACAAAAGGGGGGGAGAACCCAAAATTGGGGGGAGAACCCAAAAGGGGGGGGAGGCACCCACAAGGGGGGGAGAACCCAAAATTGTGGGGAGAACCCACAAGGGGGGGGAGAGCCCACAATGGAGGGGGAGAACCCAAGGGGGGGGCACCCACAAGTGGGGGGGGACCCACAAGGGGGGGGAGAACCCACAAGGGGGGGGAGAGCACCCACAAGGGGGGGGGGACCCACAAGGGGGGGAGAGGCACCCACAAGGGGGGGAGAGGCACCCACAAGGGGGGGAAGAACCCGAAATTGGGGGGAGAACCCACAAGGGGGGGGAGAACCCACAAGGGGGGGGGAGAACCCAAAATTGGGGGGGGAACCCAAGGAGGGGGCACACAGAAGGGGGGGAGAACCCAAAATTGGGGGGGGAACCCAAAAGGGGAGGGAGGCACCCACAAGGGGGAGGGGGCACCCACAAGGGGGGGAGAACCCAAAACTGGGGGGAGAACCCAAGGAGGGGGCACCCACAAGGGGGGGGGGCACCCACAAGGGGGGGGGGGGCACCCACGAGGGGGGGAGAACCCACAAGGGAGGGGGAGAACCCAAAATTGGGGGGGGAACCCACAAGGGGGAGGAGAGCCCACAATGGAGGGGGAGAACCCAAGGGGGGGGCACCCACAAGTGGGGGGGGGACCCACAAGGGGGGGGAGAACCCACAAGGGGGGGGAGAGCACCCACAAGGGGGGGGGGGACCCACAAGGGGGGGAGAGGCACCCACAAGGGGGGGAAGAACCCGAAATTGGGGGAGAACCCACAAGGGGGGGGAGAACCCACAAGGGAGGGGGAGAACCCACAAGGGGGGGGAGAACCCACAAGGGAGGGGGAGAACCCAAAATTGGGGGGGGAACCCAAGGAGGGGGCACCCACAAGGGGGGGGGGGCACCCACGAGGGGGGGGAGAACCCACGAGGGGGGGGAGAACCCACGAGGGGGGGGGGGCACCCACACGGGAGGGAGAACCCAAAGGGGGGAGATAACCCAAAGGGGGGGGGGGGGGGCACCCACAAGGGGGGGAGAACCCAAAATTGGGGGAAGAACCCAAAAGGGGAGGGGCACACAAAAGGGGGGGAGAACCCAAAAGGGGGGGGAGGCACCCACAAGGGGGGGGAGAACCCAAAATTGGGGGGAGAACCCAAAAGGGGGGGAGGCACCCACAAGGGGGGGGAGAACCCAAAATTGGGGGGAGAACCCAAAAGGGGGGGAGGCACCCACAAGGGGGGGGAGAACCCAAAATTGGGGGGAGAACCCAAAAGGGGGGGGAGGCACCCACAAGGGGGGGGAGAACCCAAAATTGGGGGGAGAACCCAAAAGGGGGGGGGAGGAGAACCCAAAATTGGGGGGAGAACCCAAGGAGGGGGCGAGGAAAGAACCCAACAGGGGGGGGAGGAATGAACCCAAAAGGGGGGGGGGGAGGAAAGAACCCAAAAGGGGGGGGAGGAATGAACCCAAAAGGGGGGGGGGGAGGAAAGAACCCAAAAGGGGGGGGGGAGGGGGAAGAAAGAACCCAAAGGGGGGGGGGAAGAAGAAGCAAAGGGGAGGGGGGGTCCCAAAATTGGGGGGAGAACCCAAAGGGGGGGGGGGGGGGGAAGAAGCCAAGGGGGGGGAAAAGAAGAAGCCAAAGGGGGGGGGAGAGAAGAACCCAAAAGGGGGGGGTGGGGTGAACCCAAAGGGGGGGGGAGAACAGAACCCAAAAGGGGCGGGGGGGGAACCGGGGGGGGGGGTGAACCCAAAAAAGGGGGGGGAGGAAAGAACCCAAAAGGGGGGGGGGGGGGGGGTGAACCCGAAGGGGGGGCGGGGGGGGAAGAAGAAGCGGAGGGGAGGGGAGGGGAGGGGAGGGGAGGGGAGGGGAGGGGAGGGGAGGGGAGGGGAGGGGGGGGGGGGAGAAGCCAAAGGGGGGGGGGGGGAAAAGAACCCAAAAGGGGGGGGAGCCCAAAGGGCAGAGAGCACCCATGGGTGGGGAGAGAACCCAAAGGGGGGGGGACCCAAAAGGGGGTGGGAGAACCCAAAGGGGGGGGGGAAGGAGAACCCAAAAGGGGGGGGAAGAAGCCATGGCGGGGGGGTGGACCCAAAGGGGAGAGAGCACCCAAAAGGGGGGGGGGGATGCACCCATAGGTGGGGGGAGAGAACCCAAAGGGGGGGGGGAGGGAGGCACCCAAAGAGGGGGGGGGGAGAAGCCGTAGGAGGGGGGGTGAAGCCAAAGGGGGGAGAGCACCCAAAAGGGGGAGGGGGGGGGAGAACCCATGGGTGGTGGTGGGGGGGGGGAGACCAAAGGGGGGAGAGCACCCATGGGTGGGGGAAGGGGAGAACACAAAAGGGAGGAGGGGAGAACCCATAGGTGGGGGGAGCACCCATGGGGGGGGGGGGGGGGAACACCCAAAGGGTGGGGGGAGAATCCAAAAGGGGGGGGAGGGGAGCACCCATGGGTGGGGGGGGGGGAACACCCAAAGGGTGGGGGGGGAACCTAAAGGGGGGGGGGAGGGGAGCACCCATGGGTGGAGGGGCGGAAGCACCCAAAAGTGAGGGGGGAGCACCCATGGGGGGGGGGGGGGGGGGCGGAAGCACCCAAAAGTGAGGGGGGAGCACCCATGGGTGGGGGGGGACACCTATAGGTGGGAAGGGGGAGAACCCAAAGGGGGGGCAGGAGCACCCATGGGGGGGGGGGGGGAGCACCCAAAGGTGGGGGGACACCTAATGGGGGGGGGGGGCACCCAAAGGTGGGGGGCGGGGGCACCCATGGGTTGGGGGGGAAGCAGATATGCGTGGGGGGGGATCACCCATAGGTGGGGGGGGAGCACCCAAAGCTGGGGGGGGGAGCACCCATGGGTGGGGGGGGAGCACCCAAAGGGTGGGGGGGGACACCTATAGGTGGGAAGGGGGAGAACCCAAAGGGGGGGCAGGAGCACCCATGGGGGGGGGGGGGGGAGCACCCAAAGGTGGGGGGCAGGGGCACCCAAAGGTGGGGGGGGCACCCATGGGTTGGGGGGGAAGCACCCATAGGTGTGAGAAAACCCATAGGTGGGGTGACCCCATAGGAGCTGTGACCCCATATTTGGGGTGACCCCATAGAGGGGATGGGCCCCATAGGCGCAGTGCCTCCATCTATGGGGTGACCCCATAGGTGCAGTGACCCCAAATATGGGGCGGGCCCCATAAGTGCAGTGACCCCAAATATGGGGTGATCCCATAAGTGTAGAGATCCCTAATATGGGGTGACCCCATAAGTGTAGGGACCCCAAATATGGGGTGACCCCATAGTTGCAGTGACCTCAAATATGAAGTGGACCCCATAAGTGCAGTGATCCCAAATACGGGGTGACCCCATAAGTGTAGGGACCCCAAATACGGGGTGACCCCATAGGTGTAATGACCCCAAATATAGGGTGGGCCCCATAGGTGCGGTGATCCCAAATACGGGGTGACCCCATAAGTGTAGGGACCCCAAATATGGGGTGACCCCATAGGTGCAGTGATCCCAAATATGGGGTGACCCCATAAGTGTAGGGACCCCAAATATGGGGTGACCCCATAGGTGCAGGGACCCCAAATATGGGGTGATCCCATAAGTGTAGTGACCCCATCTTTGGGGTGACCCCATAGGTGCAGTGATCCCAAATACGGGGTGACCCCATAAGTGCAGTGACCCCAAATATGGGGTGACCCCATAGGTGCAGTGATCCTAAATATGGGGTGACCCCATAGGTGTAGGGGCCCCAAATATGGGGTGACCTCCCATCTGTGGGGTGATCCCATAGGTGCACTGCCCCCATCTGTGGGGTGACGCCCACTTATAGGGTGACCCCATAGGTGCACTGCCCCCATCTTTGGGGTGATCCCCACTTATAGGGTGACCCCATAGTTGCAGTGCCCCTGTATTTAGGGTGACCCCCACTTATAGGATGACCCCATAGGTGCTGTGCCCCCATCTTTGGGGTGACCCCCACTTATAGGGTGACCCCATAGGTGCTGTGCCCCCATCTTTGGGGTGACCCCACTTATAGGGTGACCCCATAGGTGCACTGCCCCCATCTTTGGGGTGACCCCCACTTATAGGGTGACCCCATAGGTGCGCTGCCCCCATCTTTGGGATGGCCCCCATTTATTTGGGGTGACCCCCACTTATAGGATGACCCCATGGGTGCTGTACCCCTGTATTTAGGGTGACCCCCACTTATAGGGTGACCCCATAGTTGCAGTGCCCCCACCTTTGGGGTGACCCCATAAGTGCGGTGCCCCCATCTTTGGGGTGACCCCCACTTCTAGGATGACCCCATAGTTGCGGTGCCCCCACTTATAGGGTGGCCCCATAGTTGCAGTGCCCCCATCTTTGGGGTGACCCCACTTATAGGGTGACCCCATAGTTGCAGTGCCCCCATCTTTGGGGTGACCCCCACTTATAGGGTGACCCCATAGGTGCACTGCCCCTGTATTTGGGGTGACCCCCACTTATAGGATGACCCCATAGGTGCACTGCCCCCGTATTTGGGGTGACACCCATTTATAGGGTGACCCCACAGTTGCGATGCCCCCATCTTTGGGGTGACCCCCACTTATAGGATGGCCCCATAGTTGCAATGCCCCATCTTTGGGGTGACCCCCATTTATAGGGTGACCCCCACTTCTAGGATGACCCCATAGGTGCACTGCCCCCACCTTTGGGGTGACCCCCACTTATAGGGTGACCCCATGGGTGCTGTGCCCCCGTATTTGGGGTGACTCCCACCTAAAGGTGACCCCATAGTTGCAGTGCCCCCATCTTTGGGGTGACCACCATTTATAGGGTGACCCCCACTTCTAGGATGACCCCATAGGCGCAGTGCCCCCACCTTTGGGGTGTCCCCACTTATAGGATGATCCCATAATTGTGCCGCCCCCATATTTGGGGTGACGCCCACTTCTAGGGTGACCCCATAGGCGCTGTGCCCCCATCTTTGGGGTGACCCCACTTATAGGGTGACCCCATAGGCGCTGTGCCCCCGTATTTAGGGTGACCCCCACTTATAGGGTGACCCCCATAGGTGCTGTGCCCCCGTATTTAGGGTGACCCCCACTTATAGGATGACCCCATAATTGTGCCGCCCCCATCTTTGGGGTGACGCCCACTTATAGGATGACCCCATAGGCGCGGTGCCCCCACCTTTGGGGTGCCCCCCGCTTATAGGGTGCCCCCCACTCACCGGCGCCGCTGGCCCCATAGCAGAGCAGGGTGAGCTCGGTCCCGGCCAACAGCTGGGGCAGCAGCGGCCCCAAAGACCCCGAATAAACGGCAGCCGTGGGGCACAGCGGCCCGAAAACGGCGTCCAGCCTGCGGGGTGGGACGGGGTCAGGGCCCCATAGGGACAGCACGGCCCTATAGGGACAGCACGGCCCTACAAGGACCCCATAGGAACCCGTAGGGACAGCACGGCCCTATAGGGACAGCACGGCCCTACAAGGACCCCATAGGAACCCGTAGGGACAGCACGGCCCTATAGGGACAGCACGGCCCTACAAGGACCCCATAGGAACCCGTAGGGACAGCACGGCCCTATAGGGACCCCATAGAGCCCCATTGTGCCCCATACGGACCCCATAGAGCCCAATAGGGACCCCACAGAGCCGCATTGTGCCCCATAGGGACCCACAGAGCCCCACTGTGCCCCATAGGGACCCCATAGAGCCCCATTGCGCCCCACAGGGACCCCATAGAGCCCCATTGTGCCCCATAGGGACCCCGTAGAGCCACATTGCACCCCATAGGGACCCCATAGAGCCCCATTGTGCCCCATAGGGACCCCATAGAGCCCCATAGGGACCCCATAGGGATCCCATAGAGCCCCATTGCGCCCCATAGGGACCCACAGAACCCCACTGCGCTCCATAGGGACACCATAGAGCCTCATTTTGCCCCATAGAGACACCATAGAGCCCCATTGTGCCCCATAGAGACCCATAGAGACCCCATAGAGCCCCATAGGGACCCCACTGCGCCCCATAGGGACCCATAGAGCCCCACTGCACCCCATAGGGACACCATAGAGCCTCATTTTGCCCCATAGAGACACCATAGAGCCCCATTGTGCCCCATAGAGACCCCATAGAGACCCCATAGAGCCCCATTGTGCCCCATAGGGACCCCACTGCGCCCCATAGGGACCCTTAGAGCCCCACTGTGCCCCACAGGGACCCCATAGAGCCCCATTGTGCCCCATAGAGCCCCATTGTGCCCCATAGGGACCCCATAGAGCCCCACTGTGCCCCATAGAGCCCCATTGCGCCCCATTGTGCCCCATAGAGCCCCATTGTGCCCCATAGAGCCCCACTGCACCCCATAGGGACCCCATAGAGCCCCATAGTGCCCCATAGAGACCCCATAGAGCCCCATTGCACCCCATAGGGACCCCATAGAGCCGCACTGTGCCCCATAGGGATCCCATAGAGCCCCATTGCGCCCCATAGGGACCCACAGAACCCCACTGCGCTCCATAGGGACACCATAGAGCCTCATTTTGCCCCATAGAGACACCATAGAGCCCCATTGTGCCCCATAGAGACCCATAGAGACCCCATAGAGACCCCATAGGGACCCCACTGCGCCCCATAGGGACCCTTAGAGCCCCACTGTGCCCCACAGGGACCCCATAGAGCCCCATTGTGCCCCATAGAGCCCCATTGTGCCCCATAGGGACCCCATAGAGCCCCACTGTGCCCCCATAGAGCCCCATTGCGCCCCATAGGGACCCCATAGAGCCCCATTGTGCCCCACAGGGACCCCATAGAGCCGCACTGTGCCCCATAGGGACCCCATAGAGCCCCATTGTGCCCCACAGGGACCCCATAGAGCCCCACTGTGCCCCACAGAGACCCCATGGATCCCCATAGAGCCCCATAGGGACCCACTGTGCCCCATAGGGACCCCATAGGGCCCCATAGAGCCGCACTGTGTCCCATAGGGATCCCATAGAGCCCCATTGTGCCCCATAGGGACCCCATAGAGCCCCATAGGGACCCATAGAGCCCCACTGTGCCCCATAAAGACACCATAGAGCCCCATAGGGACCCACTGTGCCCCATAGGGACCCCATAGAGACCCCATAGAGCCGCATTGTGCCCCATAGGGATCCCATAGAGCCCCATTGTGCCCCATAGGGACCCCATAGAGCCCCATTGTGCCCCATAGGGACCCCATAGAGCCCCATAGGGACCCATAGAGCCCCACTGTGCCCCATAGAGACACCATAGAGCCCCATAGGGACCCACTGTGCCCCATAGGGACCCCATAGAGACCCCATAGAGCCGCATTGTGCCCCATAGGGATCCCATAGAGCCCCATTGTGCCCCATAGGGACCCCATAGAGCCCCATAGGGACCCATAGAGCCCCACTGTGCCCCATTGAGCTCCATAGGGACCCCATAGAGCCCCACTGTGCCCCATAGGAACCCCATAGAGCCCCATTGTGCCCCATAGGAACCCATAGAGCCCCATTGCACCCCATAGAGCCCCATAGGGACCCCATAGAGCCCCACTGTGCCCCATAGGGACCCCACAGAGCCCCACTGTGCCCCATAGGGAGCCATAGAGCCCCATTGTGCCCCATAGGGAGCCATAGAGCCCCATGGGGACCCCATAGAGCCCCATTGTGCCCCATAGGAACCCATAGAGCCCCATTGCACCCCATAGAGCCCCATTGTGCCCCATTGTGCCCCATAGAGCCCCATGGGGACCCCACAGAGCCCCATTGTGCCCCATAGGAACCCATAGATCCCCATTGCACCCCATAGAGCCCCATTGTGCCCCATAGAGCCCCATGGGGACCCCACAGAGCCCCATTGCGCCCCATAGAGCCCCATTGCGCCCCACAGAGACCCCATAGAGCCCCACTGTGCCCCATAGGGACCCATAGAGCCCCACTGTGCCCCACAGAGACCCACACCCCCCCCCACCCCCCCACTCACCGGAAGTTGCTGGGCTCCCTGCCCCCCCCGTGCAGGAGCTGCAGGCTGTGGGGCGCAGTGGGGCGCAGGCAGAGCTGCTGCTGGCCGGGGGGCGGCGGGCGAAGGCGGGCGAAGACCTGCAGCCGCCGGGGGGGGGCTGCGGGCGGCAGGAGAGTCACCCCTGCGCCCCATAAGTGCCCAACTCTGCCCCATAAGTGCGTCCTTCTGCCCCATAAGTGCCTCCCTGAGCCCCATAAGCGATCCCTGTGCTCCATAAGTGTGTCCTTCTGCCCCATAAGTGACCCCTGTGCCCCACAACTGACGCCTGTGCCCCACAAGCGTGTCCTTCGGCCCCACAAGTGACCTCTGTGCCCCACAAGTGTGCCCTTCTGCCCCATAAGTGACCCCTGTGCCCCACACGTGTGTCCTTCTGCCCCATAAGTGACCGCTGTGCCCCACACGTGTGTCCTTCTGCCCCATAAGTGACCCCTGTGCCCCACAACTGACGCCTGTGCCCCACAAGTGACCTCTGTGCCTCATAAGTGTGCCCTTCTGCCCCATAAGCGATCCGTGTGCCCCACACGTGTGCCCTTCTGCCCCATAAGTGACCCCTGAGCCCCACACGTGTGTCCTTCTGCCCCACAAGTGACCCCTGTGTCCCACAAGTGTGTCCTTCTGCCCCATAAGTGACCCCTGTGCCCCACAAGTGTGTCCTTCTGCCCCATAAGTGAAACTCTGTGCCCCATAAGTGTGTCCTTCTGCCCCACAAGTGACCCCTGTGCCCCACACGTGTGTCCTTCTGCCCCACAAGTGACCCCTGTGCCCCACACGTGTGTCCTTCTGCCCCATAAGTGACCCTGTTGCCCCACAAGTGTGTCCTTCTGCCCCACAAGTGACCCCTGTGCCCCACACGTGTGTCCTTCTGCCCCATAAGTGACCCTGTTGCCCCACAAGTGTGTCCTTCTGCCCCATAAGTGACCCCTGTGCCCCACAACTGACGCCTGTGCCCCACAAGCGTGTCCTTCGGCCCCACAAGTGACCTCTGTGCCCCACAAGTGTGCCCTTCTGCCCCATAAGTGACCCCTGTGTCCCACAAGTGTGTCCTTCTGCCCCATAAGTGACCCCTGTGCCCCACACGTGTGTCCTTCTGCCCCATAAGTGAAACTCTGTGCCCCACAAGTGTGTCCTTCTGCCCCACAAGTGACCCCTGTGCCCCACACGTGTCCTTCTGCCCCACAAGTGACCCCTGTGCCCCACACATGTGTCCTTCTGCCCCATAAGTGACCCTGTTGCCCCACAAGTGTGTCCTTCTGCCCCACAAGTGACCCCTGTGCCCCACACGTGTGTCCCTCTGCCCCACAAGTGACCCCTGTGCTCCACAAGTGTGTCCTTCTGCCCCACAAGTGACCCCTGTGCCCCACAAGTGTGTCCTTCTGCCCCATAAGTGACCCCTGTGCCCCACAAGTGTGTCCTTCTGCCCCATAAGTGAAACTCTGTGCCCCATAAGTGTGTCCTTCTGCCCCACAAGTGACCCCTGTGGGGCAGAAGGACACGTGTGGGGCACAAGTGACCCGTGCCCCACACGTGTGGCCTTCTGCCCCACAAGTGACCCCTGTGCCCCACAAGTGTGTCCTTCTGCCCCACAAGTGACCCCTGTGCCCCACAAGTGTGTCCTTCTGCCCCACAAGTGACCCCTGTGCCCCACAAGTGTGTCCTTCTGCCCCATAAGTGACCCTGTTGCCCCACAAGTGTGTCCTTCTGCCCCACAAGTGACCCCTGTGCCCCACAAGTGACCCCTGTGCCCCACAAGTGTGTCCTTCTGCCCCACAAGTGACCCCTGTGCCCCATAAGTGACCTCTGTGCCCCACAAGTGTGTCCTTCTGCCCCACAAGTGACCCCTGTGCCCCACACGTGTCCTTCTGCCCCACAAGCGACCCCTGCGCTTCGTAAGTGTCCTCTGTGCCCCATAAGTGTCCCATAAGTGCCCAACTCTGCCCCATAAGTCACCTCTGTGCCCCATAAGTGCCTCCTTCTGCCTCATAAGTGTCCCCTGTGCCCCATAAGTGTCCAAATTTGCCCCCATAAGTGCCCCATCTGCCCCATAAGTGCCCCTCCCTGCCCCATAAGTGACCTCTGCGTCCCATAAGTGCCCCATAAATGTCATTCTGTGCCCCATAAGTGCCTCCTTCTGCCCCATAAGCGTCCCATCTGCCTCATAAGTGCCCCATAAGAGTCCTCCGTGCCCCATAAGTGCCCAACTCTGCCCCATAAGTGCCCCCCTGAGCCCCATAAGTGGCCCATCTGCCCCATAAGCGCCCCATAAGTGTCACTCCATGCCCTGTAGGTGCTCCATAAATGTCGCTGTGCCCCATAAGTGCCCCATAAGCGTCACTCCGTGCCCCATAAGTGTCCAAATTTCCCCCATAAGTGCCTCCCTCCGCCCCATAAGTGACCCTGTGCCCCTCCGTGCCCCATAAGCGCCCCCTGAGCCCCATAAGTGTCCCATCTGCCCTTAAGTGCCCCGTGCCATTCTGTGCCCCATAAGTGCCCAACTCTGCCCCATAAGTGCGTCCTTCTGCCCCATAAGTGCCTCCCTGAGCCTCATAAGTGTCCAAATTTCCCCCATAAGTGCCCCCCTGAGCCCCATAAGTGACCCCTGTGCCCCATAAGTGTCACTCCATGCCCTATAAGCACTCCATAAGTGTTGTTGTGCCCCATAAGTGCATCCCTCTGCCTCATAAGTGCCCCATAAGCGTCACTCTGTGCCCCATAAGTCCCCAACTCTGCCCCACAAGTGCGTCCTTCTGCCCCATAAGTGCCTCCTGAGCCCCATAAGTGTCACTCTGTGCCCCATAAGTGCGTCCTTCTGCCCCATAAGTGCCCCCCTGAGCCCCATAAGTGTCACTCCATGCCCTATAAGTGCTCCATAAATGTCACTGTGCCCCATAAGTGCCCAACTCTGCCCCATAAGTGCCCAAATTTCCCCCATAAGTGCCTCCCTCTGCCCCATAAGTGCCTCCGTGCCCCATAAGTGTCCCATCTGCCCCATAAGTGCCCCATAAGTGCCACTCTGTGCCCCATAAGTGCCTCCCTCTGCCCCATAAGTGCATCCTTCTGTCCCATAAGTGCTCAACTCTGCCCCATAAGTGCCTCTGTGCCCCATAAGTGTCACTCTGTGCCCCATAAGTACCCAACTCTGCCCCATAAGTGCCCCCCTGAGCCCCGTAAGTGCCCCATAAGCGTCACTCCGTGCCCCATAAGTGCCTCTGTGCCCCATAAGTGTCCAAATTTCCCCCATAAGCGCCTCCCTCTGCCCCACAAGCGCCCCATAAGCGCCCCACAAGCGCCCCGTTCCGCCCCATTTCGCACCGCTCTCCTCCGCCGCCGCCATCGCTGCCGCGCCGCCGCCGTTTGAATCGGCCAATGGGAGCGCGGCCCGCGGGCATGCGCGCTGCGGGAACGGCCGCGGGGGCGGCGACAAGATGGCGGCGGTTGCCTGGCAACGGGGAGGGGCAAGATGGCGGCGGTTGCCCGGCAACGGGGAGGGGACAAGATGGCGGCGGTTGCCCGGCAACGGGGGAGGGGCAAGATGGCGGCGGTTGCCCGGCAACGGGGGAGGGGCAAGATGGCGGCGGTTGCCCGGCAACGGGGAAGAGGCAAGATGGCGGCGGTTGCCCGGCAACGGGGAGGGGGCAAGATGGCGGCGGTTGCCCGACAACGGGGAGGGGGGCAAGATGGCGGCGGTTGCCCGGCAACAGGGAGGGGACAAGATGGCGGCGGTTGCCCGGCAACGGGGGAGGGGGCAAGATGGCGGCGGTTGCCCGGCAACAGAGCGCCGCCGCCATTCGCGGCGAGGTCCGGCGGCGACGCGTGACGTCATCGGGCTGCGCCGCGGGCGCCGTGTGACGTCACGGGCGGTGAACGATGCACGCGGGGGGCGGCGGGGGTCAGAAACGGCTTTAATGAACGGCGGCACAACGCCGGGAAACGCGGCGACACCGGGGGCGTGGGGACGCGTGGGGACCCATAGGGACCCATAGAAAGGCCATAGCGCCCCATGGAGCCCCATAGAGACCCCATAGCGCCCCATACAGACCCATAGAGACCCACAGAGATACATAGAAACTCCATAGCGCCCCATAGAGCCCCATAGAGACCCCATAGCGCCCCATAGGGACCCACAGAGACTCATAGAGCCCCATAGAAACCCCATAGCGCCCCATAGAAACCGCATAGCGCACCATAGAGGCCCACAGACACCCCTATAAACCCCATAGCGCCCCACTGCGCCCCATAGAGACCCATAGCACCCTATAGAGACCCCATAGAGCCCCGCAGAGCCCCATAGAAACCCCACTGCGCCCCATAGAGACCCACCGAGTGCCATAGAAACCACAGGGACCCAAAGGGACACAGAAGGACCCATACAGACCCATAGGGACCCCACAGAGACCCATAGGGACCCACAGAGCCCCATAGAAACCCCATAGCGCCCCACAGAGACCCACAGAGACCCATAGCGCCCCACAGAGACCCTCAGTACCCTATAGAGATCACAGAGACCCATAGGGACCCATAGGGACCCACAGAGATCCTTAGTACCCTATAGAGCCCTATAGAGCCCCATAGCGCCCCATAGAGACCCATAGAGACCCCATAGAGACCCACAGAGACCCATAGGGACCACAGAGACCCTTAGTACCCTATAGAGACCATAGAGACCCATAGGGACCCATAAGGACCCATAGCGCCCCATAGAGATCCACAGAGACCCATAGAGACCCCATAGCGCCCCATAGAAACCCACTGAGCACCATAGAAACCATAGGGACCCAAAGGGACACATAGGGACCCATACAGACCCATACGGACCCACAGAGCCCCATAGAGCCCCATAGAAACCCCATAGAGCCCCATAGAAACCCCATAGAGACCCACAGAGACCCATAGGGACCCACAGGGATCCACAGAGACCCATAGGGACCACAGAGACCCTTAGTACCCTATAGAGACCGTAGAGACCCATAAGGAGCCATAGAGCCCCATAGAAACCCCATAGCGCCCCATAGAGACCCCGCAGAGACCCACTGAGTGTCATAGAAACCACAGAGACCCAAAGGGACATATAGGGACCCATACAGACCCATAGGGACCCATAGGGACCCACAGAGACCCTTAGTACCCTATAGAGACCATAGAGACCCATAGCGCCCCATAGAGACAGACAGAGCCCCATAGAAACCCCATAGTGCCCCACAGAGACCCATAGACACTCCATAGCACCCCACAGAGACCCCATAGCGCCCCATAGCGCTCCACAGAGACCCACTGAGTGCCACAGAAACCATAGGGACCCAAAGGGACACATAGGGACCCATACAGACCCGTAGGGACCCCATAGAGACCCATAGGGACCCACAGAGACCCTTAGTACCCTATAGAGACCCACAGAGATCCACAGAGACCCATAGGGACCCATAGCGCCCCATAGAGACCCATAGAGACCACAGAGACCCTTAATACTCTATAGACACCATAGAGACCCACAGAGGCCCCATAGGGACCCATAGGGACCCCAGAGAGACCCATAGAGACCCACTGAGCGCCACAGAAACCATGGGGACCCAAAGGGACCCACAGAGACACATAGGGACCCATAGTGCCCCATAGAGATCCTCAGTACCCTATAGAGACCACAGAGACCCATAGGGACCCATAGGGACCCACAGAGACCCATAGGAATCCATAGTGCCCCACAGAGACCCATAGGGACCTACAGAGACC
The DNA here is from genome assembly GCA_030408155.1 of Lophura swinhoii. Lineage (NCBI taxonomy): Eukaryota > Metazoa > Chordata > Aves > Galliformes > Phasianidae > Lophura > Lophura swinhoii. Next base: position 249,856 of record CM059483.1, on the reverse strand, counting down.
TATAGGGACCCATAGCACCCCACAGAGACCCATGGAAACCCCACAGAGACCCACTGAGTGCAATAGAAACCATGGGGACCCAAAGGGACCCACAGAGACACATAGGGACCCCACAGGGACCCATAGAGACCCATAGAGACCCATAGGGACCCCATAGAGACCCCATACGGACCCATAGAGACCCATAGCGACCCACAGAGACCCTTAGTACCCTATAGACCCCCAAGGAGGCCCATAAGGACGCATAGGGACACATACGGATCCCGTAAAGAGCCCCATAGAGACCCATAGGGACCCTATAGAGACCCACAGAAACCCCATAGAGACCCATAGGGACCCACAGAGACCCCTAGTACCCTATAGAGACCCATAGAGACCACATAGGGACACATAGGGACCCATAGAGCCCCATAGAGACAAAGAGGGACCCATAGAGACCCATAGAGACACATAGGGACCCATAGAGACCCATAGAGACCCCATAGAGACCCATAGGGACCCATAGGGACCCACAGAGACCCCATAGAGACCCCACTGCGCCCCACAGAGACACACTGGGACCCAATGTGCCCCATAGGGACCCATAGAGACTCACAGAGGCCCTACAGTTCCCCATAGGGACCCAGAGAGACCCCATAGTGCCCCATAGGGATCCATAGAGACCCCATAGAGACCCCATAGTGCCCCATAGGGATCCATAGAGACCCCATAGAGACCCCATAGTGCCCCATAGGGACCAAGAGAGACCCCAGAGAGACCCCATAGTGCCCCATAGGGATCCATAGAGACCCCATAGAGACCCCATAGTGCCCCATAGGGATCCATAGAGACCCCATAGCGCCCCATAGCGACCCATAGGGACCCCACAGGGACCCCATAGGGCTCCACAGAGACCCCAGGACCCTTACAGGGACGTCACGCTGCCCCACAGAGACCCCATAGAGAGCCCAGGACCCTTACAGAGATCCCACACAGACCACGAAATCCCCATAGGGACCCCACACAGACACCAGGACCCCATAGAGACCCCAAAATCCCCATAGGACACCAAAGAGACATCAGGACCCCATAGAGACCCCACAACCCCCATAGGGACCCAATAGTGACACCAGGACCCCATAGGGACCCCATAGGGACCCCAGTACCCCATAGAGACTCCAAAATCCCCATAGGGATCCATAGAGACCCCATAGGGTCCCATAGAGGCCCCCAAATCCCCATAGGGCCCCACAGAGACACCAGGACCCCATAGGAATCCCATAGAGACCCCAAAATCTCCAAAGGGACCCCAGAGAGACCCCACAACCCCATAGGGACCCCATAGAGGTATCAGTCTGCCCCATAGCCCCCCAGGACCTCCATAGAGACCCCAAAGGGACCCCATAGAGACACTAGGACCCCATAGGGACCCCATAGAGACCCCATGACCCCATAGGGACCCCATAGGGACCCCATAGAGACCCCATAGGGACCCCAGAACCCCCATAGAGCCCCACAGAGCCCTCATTCTGCCCCCTAACCCCCCCCCAGGACCCCAATAAATACACCCCAATAAATACACCCTAATAAATACATCCCATAAATACACCCCATAAATACACCCCAATAAATACACCCCATAAATCCCATGGGGGGGGGGCAGGGCTCTGAAGAGTCGCCAAGCACAGAAGGCTGAATAGCAGAGCCAGGACCCCATAGGGACCCCACAGAGACCCCAAAACCCCATAGGGACCCCACAGAGACATCAGGACCCCATAGGGACCCCACAGAGACCCCAAAACCCCATAGGGACCCCAATACCCCATAGGGATCCCACAGAGACACCAGGACCCCAGAGGGACCCCAGAGAGACCCCAACCCCCGATAGGGACCTCATAGAGACCCCATAGAGACCCCAAAATCCCCATAGGGCCCCCAAAGAGACCCCAGGACCCCATAGGGTCCCCACGGAGACCCCAAAATCCCCATAGGGCCACCATAGAGATACCAAGAACCCATAGGGACCCCATAGAGTCATCAGTCTGCCCCATAGCCCCCCAGGACCCCCATAGAGGCTCCTTCGAGACCCCAGGAGCCTCATAGGGACCCCATAGAGACCCCAAAACCCCATAGGGACCCCAATACCCCATAGGGATCCCATAGGGACCCCAAAATCCCCATAGGGACCCCATAGAGACACTGGGACCCCATAGAGACCCCATAGAGACCCCATGACCCCATAGGGACCCCATAGAGACCCCAAAACCCCATAGGGACCCCAATACCCCATAGGGATCCCATAGGGACCCCAAAATCCCCATAGGGACCCCACAGAGACACTGGGACCCCATAGAGACCCCATAGAGACCCCATGACCCCATAGGGACCCCATAGAGACCCCAAAACCCCATAGGGACCCCAATACCCCATAGGGATCCCATAGGGACCCCAAAATCCCCATAGGGACCCCATAGAGACACTGGGACCCCATAGAGACCCCATAGAGACCCCATGACCCCATAGGGACCCCATAGAGACCCCAAAACCGCATAGGGACCCCAATACCCCATAGGGATCCCATAGGGACCCCAAAATCCCCATAGGGACCCCACAGAGACACTGGGACCCCATAGAGACCCCATAGAGACCCCATGACCCCATAGGGACCCCATAGAGACCCCAAAACCCCATAGGGACCCCAATACCCCATAGGGATCCCATAGGGACCCCAAAATCCCCATAGGGACCCCACAGAGACACTGGGACCCCATAGAGACCCCATAGAGACCCCATGACCCCATAGGGACCCCATAGAGACCCCAAAACCCCATAGGGACCCCAATACCCCATAGGGATCCCATAGGGACCCCAAAATCCCCATAGGGACCCCACAGAGACACTGGGACCCCATAGAGACCCCATAGAGACCCCATGACCCCATAGGGACCCCATAGAGACCCCAAAACCGCATAGGGACCCCAATACCCCATAGGGATCCCATAGGGACCCCAAAATCCCCATAGGGACCCCACAGAGACACTGGGACCCCATAGAGACCCCATAGAGACCCCATGACCCCATAGGGACCCCATAGAGACCCCAAAACCCCATAGGGACCCCAATACCCCATAGGGATCCCATAGGGACCCCAAAATCCCCATAGGGACCCCATAGAGACACTGGGACCCCATAGAGACCCCATAGAGACCCCATGACCCCATAGGGACCCCATAGGGACCCCAGAACCCCCATAGAGCCCCACAGAGCCCTCATTCTGCCCCCTAACCCCCCCCAGGACCCCAATAAATACACCCCAATAAATACACCCTAATAAATACATCCCATAAATACACCCCATAAATACAACCCATAAATACACCCCAATAAATACATCCCATAAATACACCCTAATAAATACATCCCAATAAATACAGCCCAATAAATACACCCTAATAAATACATCCCATAAATACACCCCATAAATACACCCCGAGCAACCCTATAGAGCCCCATAGAGACCCCATAGAGACCCCAAAATCCCCATAGGGACCCCACAGAGGCCCATAGATACACCCCAATAAATACACCCCAATAAATACACCCCATAGATCCATCCCATAAATACACCCCAATAAATACACCTCAATAAATCCACCCCATAAATACACCCATAGCTACACCCCATAGCTGCACCCCAACAGATACATCCCAATAATTACACCCCATAAATACATCCCACAAATACACCCCATAAGTACACCCTAATAAATACACCCCATAGATCCACCCCATAGATGCACCCCAATAATTACACCCCATAAATACACCCCAATAAATACATCCCATAAATACACCCCATAAATACATCTCATAAATACACCCCATAGCTGCACCCCAATAAATGCATCCCATAAATACACCCCATAACCACCCCATACCCTCCCCACAGCTGCACCCCATAACCACACCCCATAACCCCCCCCAATAGCTGCACCCCAATAAATCCACCCCATAAATACACCCCATAAATCCACCCCATGGCTGCACCCCATAGCTGCACCCCATAGACACAGCCCATAGCTGCACCCCAATAAATACATCCCATAAATACATCCCATAAATACACCCCATAGCTGCACCCCAAAAAATACATCCCATAAATCCACCCCATAGCTGCACCCCAATAAATACATCCCCATAAATAAACCCCATAAATACACCCCATAAATACACCCCATAGCTGCACCCCAATAAACACATCCCATAAATACATCCCATAAATACACCCCATAGCTGCACCCCAATGAATACATCCCATAGCTGCACCCTAATAAATACATCCCCATAAATACACCCCATAAATACATCCTAATAAATCCACCCCATAAATCCACCCCATAACCACACCCCATAGCTGCACCCCAATAAACACATCCCATAAATACATCCCATAAATACACCCCATAGCTGCACCCCAATGAATACATCCCATAGCTGCACCCTAATAAATACATCCCCATAAATACACCCCATAAATACATCCTAATAAATCCACCCCATAACCACACCCCATAGCTGCACCCCAATCAATACATCCCATAAATACATCCCATAAATCCACCCCATAGCTGCACCCCAATAAATACATCCCATAAATACACCTCATAAATCCACCCCAATAAATACATCCCATAAATCCACCCCATACCCACCCCATACCCACCCCATAACCGCCCCATAACACCCCATAACCGCCCCATACCCACCCCATACCCACCCCATAACCGCCCCATAACCGCCCCATAACACCCCATACCCACCCCATACCCACCCCATAACCGCCCCATAACACCCCATAACCGCCCCATACCCACCCCATAACACCCCATACCCACCCCATAACCGCCCCATACCCACCCCATACCCACCCCATAACCGCCCCATAACCGCCCCATAACACCCCATACCCACCCCATAACCCCCCCATAGCTGCACCCCAATAAATACATCCCATAAATACACCCCATAGCTGCACCCACACACCTCATAGCTGCACCCCATTAAATCCACCCCATAAATACACCCCAATAAATACATCCCATAAATCCACCCCATAAATACCCCCCAATAAATACACCCCATAAATACACCCCAATAATTACATCCCATGGCTGCACCCCATAGCTGCACCCCAATAAATACATCCCATAAATACACCTCAATAAATACATCCCATAAATAAACCCCATAAATACATCCCAATAATTACACCCCATAAATCCACCCCATAGCTGCACCCCAATAAACACATCTCATAAATCCACCCCATAACTGCCCCATACCCACCCCATACCCACCCCATAACACCCCATAACCGCCCCATACCCACCCCATACCCACCCCATAACCGCCCCATAACTGCCCCATAACACCCCATAACCGCCCCATACCCACCCCATAACCGCCCCATAACACCCCATAACCGCCCCATACCCACCCCATACCCACCCCATAACACCCCATAACCGCCCCATACCCACCCCATAACCGCCCCATAACTGCCCCATAACACCCCATAACCGCCCCATACCCACCCCATAACCGCCCCATAACACCCCATAACCGCCCCATACCCACCCCATAACCGCCCCATACCCACCCCATACCCACCCCATACCCACCCCATACCCACCCCATAACCGCCCCATACCCACCTCATACCCACCCCATAACACCCCATAACACCCCATACCCACCCCATACCCACCCCATACCCACCCCATACCACCCCATGCCCACCCCATACCCACCCCATAACACCCCATAACACCCCATAACACCCCATACCCACCCCATACCACCCCATACCCACCCCATACCCACCCCATACCCACCCCATAACCGCCCCATAACACCCCATACCCACCCCATACCCACCCCATACCACCCCATACCCACCCCATACCCACCCCATACCCACCCCATAACCGCCCCATAACACCCCATACCCACCCCATACCCACCCCATACCCACCCCATAACCGCCCCATAACATCCCATACCCACCCCATACCCACCCCATAACCACCCCATAACCACCCCATACCCACCCCATAACCGCCCCATAACTGCCCCATAACACCCCATAACCACCCCATACCCACCCTATACCCACCCCATAACCGCCCCATAACCGCCCCCCCCCCGCGCTCAGGGCGGCCGCGCGGCCCGCGCGCCGAAGAGCCTCCATGCGCCGCGGCACAGCAGCGCGAACCAGTAGAGCTGCGGGGCGAGCAGCGCCAGCGCCGCCGCGTTGTAGGACGGCGGCAGCAGCGCCGGGACGCGGAGCAGCGGCGCCCCCACGTGGCGCCCGTAGGCCCAGTACAGGTACGGGAACAGCAGCACCCGGCAGCCCAGGAACGTCAGCAGCGTCGCCGCGCCGTTCACTTTGTGCAGCGCCGTGTGCTGCCGGCCCAGCTGCGGGGGGTCAGGGGTCAGGGGTCACATGTGGGGCGGGGGTCACATATGGGGTCAGGTATGGGGTGGGGGTCGGATATGGGGTCAGCAGCGTCACCGCGCCGTTCACTTTGTGCAGCGCCGTGTGCTGCCGGCCCGGCTGCAAAGGGGGGCACATGTGGGGCGGGGGCAGGTATGGGGTCAGATATGGGGTGGGGGTCGGATATGGGGTGGGGGTCACATATAGGGTCAACAGCACAGATAGGGATTTGGGGGGTTGGATATGGGGTGCGGGTCAGGTATGGGGTGGGGGTCCGATATGGGGTCAGATATGGGGTGGGGGGTCGGATATGGGGTCAGATATGGGGTGGGGGGTCGGATATGGGGTGGGAGTTGGATATGGGGTCAGATATGGGGTGGGGGGTCAGATATGGGGTGGGAGTCGGATATGGGGTCAGATATGGGGGGGGTCAAATATGGGGTCAGATATGGGGTGGGGGTCGGATATGGGGTCAGATATGGGGTGGGGGTCAGATATGGGGTGGGGGTCCGATATGGGGTCAGATATGGGGTGGGGGGTTGAATATGGGGTCAGATATGGGGTGGCAGTCAGATATGGAATCAGATATGGGGTAGGGGTCACATATGGGGTCGGATATGGGGTGGGGGGTCAGATATGGGGTGGCAGTCAGATATGGAGTCAGATATGGGGTGGCGGTGGGATATGGGGTCAGATATGGGGTGGGGGTCGGATATGGGGTCAGATATGGGGTGGGGGGTCAGATATGGGGTGGCAGTCAGATATGGAGTCAGATATGGGGTGGCAGTCAGATATGGGGTCAGATATGGGGTGGGGGTCGGGTATGGGGTCAGGTATGGGGTGGGGGTCGGATATGGGGTGGGGGGTCGGATATGGGGTCAGATATGGGGTGGGGGGTCAGATATGGGGTGGCAGTCAGATATGGAGTCAGATATGGGGTGGCAGTCAGATATGGGGTCAGATATGGGGTGGGGGTCGGGTATGGGGTCAGGTATGGGGTGGGGGTCGGATATGGGGTGGGGGGTCGGATATGGGGTCAGATATGGGGTGGGGGGTCGGATGTGGGGTGGGGGTCAGATATGGGGTCAGATATGGGGTGGGAGGCACATATGGGGTCACATATGGGGTCAGATGTGGGGTGGAGGTCAGGTATGGGGTGGGGGTCACATATGGGGTCAGATGTGGGGTGGGGGGTCAGATATGGGGCAGGGGTCAGATATGGGGTCAGATATGGGGTGGGGGTCGGGTATGGGGTCAGATATGGGGTCAGATATGGGGTGGGGATCAGATATGGGGTGGGGGTCGGATATGGGGTCAGATATGGGGTGGGGGTCAGATATGGGGTCAGATATGGGGTGGGGGTCGGATATGGGGTCAGATATGGGGTGGGGGTCAGGTATGGGGTGGGGGTCGGATATGGGGTCAGCAGCGTGGCGGCGCCGTTCACTTTGTGCAGCGCCGTGTGCTGCCGGCCCAGCTGCGGGGGGTCAGGGGTCAGGGGTCACATGTGGGGCGGGGGGCACATATGGGGTCACATATGGGGTGGGAGGCACATATGGGCTCAGATGTGGCGTCAGGGTCACAGATGAGGTGGGGGTCAGATATGGGGTGGGGAGTCAGATATGGGGCTTTGGGGGGTCGGATGTGGGGTGGGGGGTCAGATATGGGGTGGGGGTCACATGTGGGGTGGGGGGCACATATGGGGTAGGGCTCAGATATGGCGTCAGGGTCACAGATGAGGTGGGGGTCAGATATGGGGTGGGGGTCCGATATGGGGCAGGGGTCACATATGGGGTGGGGGGTCAGATATGGGGCCAGGGTCACAGGGGGTGGGGGTCAGATATGGGGTGGGGGTCAGATATGGGGGTTTGGGGGTCGAAATGGGGTCAGGGTCAGAGGGGGGGCAGGGGGTCAGGTATGGGGTGGGGGCTTGGATATGGGGGTTTGGGGGGTCAGATATGGGGCGGGGGTCAGATATGGGGTGGGGGTCACATATGGGGTCAGATATGGGGTGGGGGTTCAGATATGTGGTGGGGGGTCAGATACGGGATGGGGGGTCGGATATGGGGTGGGGGGTTGGATATGGGGTCAGGGTCACAGGGGGGCAGGGCGTCAGATATGGGGTGGGGGGTCACATATGGGGGTTTGGGGGCTCTATGGGGTGGGGGGTCAGATATGGGGTGGGGGTCACATATGGGGTTTTGGGGGCTATATGGGGTGGGGGGTTGGATATGGGGTGGGGGGGTCGGATATGGGGGGTTTGGGGGGTCTATGGGCTGGGGGGTCGGATATGGGGTGGGGGTCAGATATGGGGCTTTGGGGGGTCAGATATGGGGTGGGGGCTTGGATATGGGGCTTTGGGGGCTTGGATATGGGGCAGGGGATCGGATATGGGGTGGGGGGTCAGATATGGGGTGGGGCGTCAGATATGGGGTGGGGGGTCAGATATGGGGTGGGGGTCGGATATGGGGTGGGGGGCTCAGATATGGGGGGTTTGGGGGATCTATGGGGTGGAGGGGTCAGATATGGGGCGGGGGGTCGGATATGGGGTCAGGGTCACATATGGGGCAGCTGGGATCTATGGGGCAGATATATGGGGCAGATGTGGGGCAGCTGGGATCTATGGGGCAGCTGGGATCTATGGGGCAGCTGGGATCTATGGGACAGAGGAGATGTGTGGGGCAGAGAGAGATGTGTGGGGCAGAGAGAGATGTGTGGGGCAGAGATGTGTGGGGCAGACGTGTGGGGCATCTGGGATCTATGGGGCAGCTGGGATCTATGGGGCAGAGGAGATGTATGGGGCAGAGATGTATGGGGCAGACATATGGGGTGGCTGGGATCTATGGGGCAGCTGGGATCTATGGGGCAGAGGAGATGTGTGGGGCAGCTGGGATCTATGGGGCAGAGGAGATGTGTGGGGCGGCTGGGATCTATGGGGCAGAGAAGATGTATGGGGCAGACGTGTGGGGCAGATCTATGGGGCAGCTGGGATCTATGGGGCAGAGGAGATGTGTGGGGTAGACGTGTGGGGCAGATCTATGGGGCAGCTGGGATCTATGGGGCAGAGGAGATGTGTGGGGTAGACGTGCGGGGCAGATCTATGGGGCAGCTGGGATCTATGGGGCAGATCTATGGGGCAGCTGGGATCTATGCGGCAGAGGAGATGTATGGGGCAGAGATGTGTGGGGCAGAGATGTGTGGGGCAGAGATGTGTGGGGCAGAGATGTGTGGGGCAGAGAGGTGGGGCAGAGAGGTGGGTCAGAGAGGTGGGGCAGAGAGGTGGGGCAGAGGTGTGGGGCAGAGGTGTGGGGCAGAGGTGTGGGGGGCAGAGATGTGTGGGGCAGAGGAGATGTATGGGGCAGATCTATGGGGCAGCTAGGATCCATGGGGCAGATGTATGGGGCGGCTGGGATCTATGGGGCAGAGGAGATGTATGGGGCAGAGATGTCTGGGGCAGAGGAGATGTGTGGGGCAGAGGTGTGTGGGGCAGAGGTGTGTGGGGCAGACGTGTGGGGCAGACATGTGGGGCAGACATGTGGGGCTTCTGGGATCTATGGGGCAGCTGGGATCTATGGGGCAGAGGAGATCTATGGGGCAGAGATGTGTGGGGCGGCTGGGATCTATGGGGCAGATGAGATCTATGGGGCAGATGCATGGGGTGGCTGGGATCTATGGGGCAGATGTATGGGGCAGAGATGTATGGGGCAGAGGTGTGGGGCAGAGGTGTGGGGCAGACGTGTGGGGGGGCAGAAATGTGGGGGGCAGAAATGTATGGGGCAGAGACGTGTGGGGCAGAGACGTGTGGGGCAGAGGAGATGTATGGGGCAGAGGAGATGTATGGGGCAGAGATGTGGGGCACAGATGTGGGGCAGAGAGCTGGGGCACAGATGTGTAGGGCAGCTGGGATCTATGGGGCAGATGTGCGGGGCAGAGATGTGTGGGGCAGAGATGTGTGGGGCAGAGGAGAGGTGTGGGGCAGAGATGTATGGGGCAGAGATGTGTGGGGCAGAGATGTGTGGGGCAGAGAGAGATGTGTGGGGCAGAGAGAGATGTGTGGGGCAGAGAGAGATGTGTGGGGCAGAGAGGTGTGGGGCAGAGAGGTGTGGGGCAGAGGAGAGGTGTGGGGCAGAGAGGTGTGGGGCAGAGGAGAGGTGTGGGGCAGAGGAGAGGTGTGGGGCAGAGATGTGTGGGGCAGAGATGTGTGGGGCAGAGATGTGTGGGGCAGATGTGTGGGGCAGAGGAGATGTATGGGGCAGATCTATGGGGCAGCTGGGATCTATGGGGCAGAGATGTGTGGGGCAGGGATGTGTGGGGCAGGGATGTGTGGGGCAGGGATGTGTGGGGCAGAGAGGGATGTGTGGGGCAGGGATGTGTGGGGCAGACGTGTGGGGCAGAGGAGAGGTGTGGGGCAGAGGAGATGTGTGGGGCAGAGGAGATGTGTGGGGCAGAGGAGAGGTGGGGGGCAGAGGAGAGGTGGGGGGCAGAGAGGTGGGGGGCAGAGACGTGTGGGGCAGAGGAGAGATGTGTGGGGCAGAGATGTGTGGGGCAGAGAGAGATGTGTGGGGCAGAGGGGTGTGGGGCAGAGGGGTGTGGGGCAGAGGGGTGTGGGGCAGAGGGGTGTGGGGCAGAGGGGTGTGGGGCAGAGGGGTGTGGGGCAGAGGTGTGGGGCAGAGACGTGTGCGGCAGAGACGTGTGCGGCAGAGACGTGTGGGGCAGAGACGTGTGGGGCAGAGAAGATGTATGGGGCAGAGATGTGTGGGGCAGAGATGTGTGGAGCAGAGAGAGATGTGTGGGGCAGAGGTGTGGGGCAGAGATGTGGGGGGCAGAGGTGTGTGGGGCAGAGGTGTGGGGCAGAGGAGATGTATGGGGCAGATCTATGGGGCAGCTGGGATCTATGGGGCAGAGGAGATGTATGGGGCAGAGGAGATGTGTGGGGCAGCTGGGATCTATGGGGCAGATGTATGGGGCAGAGAGGTGTGGGGCAGAGATGTGTGGGGCAGAGGAGAGGTGTGGGGCAGAGGAGAGGTGTGGGGCAGAGGAGATGTGTGGGGCAGAGGAGATGTGTGGGGCAGAGAGGTGGGGCAGAGAGGTGGGGCAGAGAGAGGTGGGGCAGAGAGAGGTGGGGCAGAGACGTGGGGCAGAGACGTGTGGGGTGGACGTGTGGGGCAGAGATGTGGGGCAGAGAGGTGTGGGGCAGAGAGGTGTGGGGCAGAGAGAGATGTGTGGGGCAGATCTATGGGGCAGATCTATGGGGCAGCTAGGATCTATGGGGCAGATGAGATCTATGGGGCAGATGAGATCTATGGGGCAGAGAGGTGTGGGGCAGAGGAGATGTATGGGGCAGAGGAGATGTGTGGGGCAGAGAGGTGTGGGGCAGAGAGGTGTGGGGCAGAGATGTGTGGGGCAGAGATGTGTGGGGCAGAGATGTGGGGCAGAGGAGATGTATGGGGCAGAGATGTGTGGGGCAGAGATGTGTGGGGCAGCTGGGATCTATGGGGCAGAGAGGTGTGGGGCAGAGGAGATGTATGGGGCAGAGGAGATGTGTGGGGCAGAGAGGTGTGGGGCAGAGATGTGTGGGGCAGAGATGTGTGGGGCAGAGGAGATGTATGGGGCAGAGATGTGTGGGGCAGAGATGTGTGGAGCAGCTGGGATCTATGGGGCAGATGAGATCTATGGGGCAGCTGGGATCTATGGGGCAGAGAGGTGTGGGGCAGAGGAGATGTATGGGGCAGAGGAGATGTGTGGGGCAGAGATGTGTGGGGCAGAGATGTGTGGGGCAGAGATGTGTGGGGCAGCTGGGATCTATGGGGCAGAGGAGATGTATGGGGCAGAGGAGATGTATGGGGCAGAGATGTATGGGGCAGAGACGTGTGGGGCAGAGACGTGTGGGGCAGAGACGTGTGGGGCAGAGGAGAGGTGTGGGGCAGAGGAGAGGTGTGGGGCAGAGATGTGTGGAGCAGCTGGGATCTATGGGGCAGATGAGATCTATGGGGCAGATGAGATCTATGGGGCAGAGAGGTGTGGGGCAGAGGAGATGTATGGGGCAGAGGAGATGTGTGGGGCAGAGATGTGGGGCAGAGGAGATGTATGGGGCAGAGACGTGTGGGGCAGAGGTGTGGGGCAGAGGTGTGGGGCAGAGACGTGGGGCAGAGGAGATGTATGGGGCAGAGACGTGTGGGGCAGAGACGTGTGGGGCAGAGATGTGTGGGGCAGAGACGTGTGGGGCAGAGAGGTGTGGGGCAGAGAGGTGTGGGGCAGAGACGTGTGGGGCAGAGAGGTGTGGGGCAGAGAGGTGTGGGGCAGAGAGGTGTGGGGCAGAGACGTGTGGGGCAGAGAGGTGTGGGGCAGAGAGGTGTGGGGCAGAGACGTGTGGGGCAGAGACGTGTGGGGCAGAGATGTGGGGCAGAGGAGATGTATGGGGCAGAGATGTGTGGGGCAGAGACGTGTGGGGCAGAGATGTATGGGGCAGAGAGGTGTGGGGCAGAGAGGTGTGGGGCAGAGAGGTGTGGGGCAGAGACGTGTGGGGCAGAGAGGTGTGGGGCAGAGAGGTGTGGGGCAGAGGTGTGGGGCGGACGCACCAGGATGAGGGCCTTCCCCAGGCAGACGAAGGGCGTGCTGAGCTCCGCCATCAGCAGGCAGCCCAGGAAGAAGTCGCCCTTACCGCGCCGCCACACCTGCGGGGGACAGTGGCGACATTCGGGGACATTCGGGGACTTTGGGGACATTCGGGGACATTTGGGACTCTGGGGACATTTGGGGACTTTGGGGACATTGGGGACTTTGGGGACATTTGGGGACATTGGGGACATTGGGGACACTGGAGGCATTCAGGGACATTTGGGGACACTGGGGACTTTGGGGACATCTGGGGACATTTGGGGACTTTGGGGACACTGGGGACACTGGGGACACTGGGGACATTCGGGGACTGTGGGGACAGCAGGGACACTGGGGACTTCGGGGACATTTGGGACTCTGGGGACATTTGGGGACATTGGGGACTTTGGGGACATTTGGGACACTGGGGACCTTGGGGACATTGGGGACTTTCGGGACATTTGGGGACAGCGGGGACATTGGGGACTTTGGGGACATTTGGGGACTTTGGGGTCACTGGGGACTTTGGGGGCATTGGGGACATTGGGGGACATTTGGGGACATTCGGGGTCACTGGGGACTTTGGGGACTTTGAGGACACTGGGGACATTTGGGAACAGCAGGGACATTTGGGGACACTGGGGACAGCGGGGACATTTGGGGACACTGCGGACTTTGGGGACATTTGGGACACTGGGGACATTTGAGGACACTGGGGGCATTGGGGACATTTGGGGACATTTGGGGTTATTGGGGACATTTGGGACTCTGGGGACATTTGGGGACATTGGGGACATTGGGGACATTTGGGGACACTGGAGGCATTCAGGGACATTTGGGGACACTGGGGACTTTGGGGACATCTGGGGACATTTGGGGACTTTGGGGACATTTGGGGACTTTGGGGACACTGAGAGCATTGGGGACACTGGGGACATTCGGGGACTTTGGGGACAGCGGGGACACTGGGGACAGTGGGGACTTCGGGGACATTTGGGGACATTTGGGACTCTGGGGACATTTGGGGACATTGGGGACTTTGGGGACATTTGGGACACTGGGGACCTTGGGGACATTTGGGGACAGCGGGGACTTTGGGGACATTTGGGGACATTGGGGACTTTAGGGACATTGGGGACTTTGGGGACACTGGGGACTTTGGGGACATTTGGGGACACTGGGGACACTGGGGACATTTGGGGACAGCGGGGACTTTGGGGACATTGGGGACTTTGGGGACATTTGGGGACACTGGGGACATTTGGGGACATTTGGGGACAGCGGGACTTTGCGGACACTGGGGACTTTGGGGACACTGGGGACATTTGGGGACACTGGGGACATTTGGGGACAGCGGGGACATTTGGGGACAGCGGGGACATTGGGGACTTTGGGGACACTGGGGACATTTTGGGACACTGGGGACTTTGGGGACAGCGGGGACTTTGGGGACATTTGGGACATTGGGGACATTTGGGGACATTCGGGGACACTGGGGACTTTGGGGACTTTGGGGACATTCGGGGACATTTGGGGACACTGGGGACTTTGGGGACATCTGGGGACATTTGGGGACAGTGGGGACTTTGGGGACATTTGGGGACTTTGGGGACATTTGGGGACAGCGGGGACACTGGGGGACTTGGGGACACTGGGGACACTGGGGACAGTGGGGACTTCGGGGACATTTGGGGGCACTGGGGACATTCGGGGACATTTGGGGTCACTGGGGACTTTGGGGACTTTGGGGACACTGGGGGCATTGGGGACTTTGGGGGTCACTGGGGACATGTGGGACGTTTGGGGACATAGGGGACATTTGGGGACAGCGGGGACATTTGGGAACAGCGGGGACTTTGGGGACATTTGGGGACACTGGGGTCACTGGGGGACTTGGGGACACTGGGGGCTTTGGGGACAGTGGGGACATTCTGGGACACTGGGGACATTTGGGGACACTGGGGACAGCGGGGACAGTGGGGACATTTGGGAACAGCGGGGACTTTGGGGACATTTGGGGACTTTAGGGACATTTGGGACATTTGGGGACAGTGGGGACATTTGGGACATTTGGGGACTTTAGGGACATTTGGGGACACTGGGGACACTGGGGACATTGGGGACATTTGGGGATGTTTGGGGACAGCAGGGACCTTTGGGGACAGAGGGGACATTGGGGACATTTGGGGACACTGGGGACTTTGGTGACACTGGGGACATTTGGGGACATTCGGGGACATTTGGGGTCACTGGGGACATTTGGGGACATTTGGGGACACTGGGGACATTTGAGGACACTGGGGGCATTGGGGACATTTGGGGACATTTGGGGTTATTGGGGACATTGGGGACACTGGGGACATTGGGGACACTGGGGACACTGGGGGCATTGGGGACATTTGGGGACACTGAGGACTTTGGGGACACTGGGGGCATTTGGGGACAGCGGGGACATTGGGGACTTTGGGGACATTTCGGGACAGTGGGGACTTTGGGGACAGTGGGGACACCGGGGACATTTGGGGTTATTGGGGACACTGGGGACACTGGGGACTTGGGGACATTTGGGGACAGCAGGGGCTTGGGGACATTTGGGGACATTTAGGGACAGTGGAGACATTTGGGGACATTGGGGACATTCGGGGACATTTGGGGACATTCGGGGACATTCGGGGACACTGGGGACTTTGGGGACACTGGGGACATTTGGGGACAGCGGGGACTTTGGGGACACTGGGGACAGTGGGGACATTTGGGGACTTTGGGGACATTTGGGGACACTGGGGACACTGGGGGATGTTTGGGGACAGCAGGGACCTTTGGGGACAGAGGGGACATTGGGGACATTTGGGGACACTGGGGACATTTGGGGGGCAATTGGGGACAATTTGGGGACATCTGGGGACAAATCGGGGGAAAATGGGGACCTTCGGAAACATGGGGACAATTTGGGGGCAATTGGGGACAATTTGGGGACAGTGGGACACGTTATGGGGACATTTGGGGAGAAATGGGGACATCGTAACCCCGACCCCACAGAGCCCCCACGCAGCCCCTACAGTGTCCCCACAGTGACCCCACAGAGCCCCCATCGTGTCCCCAACCCCATAATGACCCCATAACGACCCCATAGAATCCCCACAGTGACCCCAACCCCATAGCGACCCCATAGAGTCCCCACAGTGTCCCCAACCCCATAACGACCCCATAGCGACCCCATAGAATCCCCACAGTGTCCCCAACCCCACAGCGACCCCATAGCGACCCCATAACGTCCCCAACCCCATAGAGCCCCCATAGCGACCCCATAAAGTCCCCATGGCGTCCCCAACCCCACAGTGACCCCATAAAGCCCGCAGTGTCCCCATAGGGCCCCCAACCCCATAGAATCCCCATAGTGACCCCATAGAGTCCCCATAGTGCCCCAACCCCACAGAGACCCCATAGTGACCCCATAGAGTCCCCATAGTGCCCCAACCCCATAGGGACCCCATAGCGACCCCATAAAGTCCCCATAGAGCCCCAACCCCACAGTGTCCTTATAACGTCCCCATCACGACCCCAAAGGGTCCCCAACCCCACAGTGTCCCCATCGTGACCCCACAGCGACCCCATAGAGCCCCCATAGTGACCCCATAGGAACCCCAACCCCATACAGCCCCCATTGTGTCCCCACAGTGACCCCATCGTGTCCCCAGTGTCCCCAACCCCATAACGACCCCATAACGACCCCATAGAATCCCCACAGTGTCCCCAACCCCACAGCGACCCCATAGCGACCCCATAACGTCCCCAACCCCATAGAGCCCCCATAGCGACCCCATAAAGTCCCCATGGCGTCCCCAACCCCACAGTGACCCCATAAAGCCCGCAGTGTCCCCATAGGGCCCCCAACCCCATACAATCCCCATAGTGACCCCATAGAGTCCCCATAGTGCCCCAACCCCACAGCGACCCCATAGTGACCCCATAGAGTCCCTACATTGGCCCCAACCCCATAGGGACCCCGTAGCGACCCCATAAAGCCCCCATAGAGCCCCAACCCCATACAGCCCCCTATTGTGTCCCCATAGTGACCCCATCGTGTCCCCAGTGTCCCCAACCCCATAACGACCCCATAGAATCCCCACAGTGACCCCATAGCGACCCCATAATGTCCCCAACCCCATAGAGCCCCCATGGTGACCCCATAGAGTCCCCATAGCGTCCCCAACCCCACAGTGTCCCTACTGTGTCCCCATGGCGTCCCCAACCCCACAGTGACCCCATAAAGCTCGCAGTGTCCCCATAGGGCCCCCAACCCCATAGAGTCCCCATAGTGACCCCATAGAGTCCCTACATTGGCCCCAACCCCACAGCGACCCCATAGTGGCCCCATAGAGTCCCCATAGTGCCCCAACCCCATAGGGACCCCATAGTGACCCCATAAAGTCCCCATAGAGCCCCAACCCCACAGTGTCCCTATAACGTCCCCATCACGACCCCAAAGGGTCCCCAACCCCACAGTGTCCCCTTCGTGACCCCACAGCGACCCCATAGAGCCCCCATAGTGACCCCATAGGAACCCCAACCCCATACAGCCCCCATTGTGTCCCCACAGTGACCCCATCGTGTCCCCAGTGTCCCCAACCCCATAACGACCCCATAACGACCCCATAGAATCCCCACAGTGTCCCCAACCCCACAGCGACCCCATAGCGACCCCATAACGTCCCCAACCCCATAGAGCCCCCATTGCGACCCCATAAAGTCCCCATGGCGTCCCCAACCCCACAGTGACCCCATAAAGCCCGCAGTGTCCCCATAGGGCCCCCAACCCCATAGAATCCCCATAGTGACCCCATAGAGTCCCCATAGTGCCCCAACCCCACAGCGACCCCATAGTGACCCCATAGAGTCCCCATAGTGCCCCAACCCCACAGCGACCCCATAGTGACCCCATAGAGTCCCCATAGTGCCCCAACCCCATAGGGACCCCATAGCGACCCCATAAAGCCCCCATAGAGCCCCAACCCCATACAGCCCCCTATTGTGTCCCCATAGTGACCCCATCGTGTCCCCAGTGTCCCCAACCCCATAACGACCCCATAGAATCCCCACAGTGACCCCATAGCGACCCCATAATGTCCCCAACCCCATAGAGCCCCCATGGTGACCCCATAGAGTCCCCATAGCGTCCCCAACCCCACAGTGTCCCTACTGTGTCCCCATGGCGTCCCCAACCCCACAGTGACCCCATAAAGCTCGCAGTGTCCCCATAGGGCCCCCAACCCCATAGAGTCCCCATAGTGACCCCATAGAGTCCCTACATTGGCCCCAAACCCACAGAGACCCCATAGTGACCCCATAGAGTCCCCATAGAGCCCCAACCCCACAGAGACCCCATAGGGACCCCATAGAGTCCCTACATTGGCCCCAACCCCATAGGGACCCCATAGCGACCCCATAAAGTCCCCATAGAGCCCCAACCCCACAGTGTCCCTATAACGTCCCCATCACGACCCCAAAGGGTCCCCAACCCCACAGTGTCCCCTTCGTGACCCCACAGCGACCCCATAGAGCCCCCATAGTGACCCCATAGGAACCCCAACCCCATACAGCCCCCATTGTGTCCCCACAGTGACCCCATCGTGTCCCCAGTGTCCCCAACCCCATAACGACCCCATAACGACCCCATAGAATCCCCACAGTGTCCCCAACCCCACAGCGACCCCATAGCGACCCCATAACGTCCCCAACCCCATAGAGCCCCCATTGCGACCCCATAAAGTCCCCATAGCATCCCCAACCCCACAGTGTCCTTATAGTGTCCCCATAGGGTCCCCAACCCCATAGAATCCCCATAGTGACCCCATAGAGTCCCCATAGTGCCCCAACCCCACAGCGACCCCATAGTGACCCCATAGAGTCCCCATAGTGCCCCAACCCCATAGGGACCCCATAGTGACCCCATAAAGTCCCCATAGAGCCCCAACCCCACAGTGTCCCTATAGTGTCCCCATAATGTCCCCAACCCCACACTGACCCCATAAAGCCCGCAGTGTCCCCATAGAGCCCCAACCCCACAGAGACCCCATAGGGACCCCATAGAGTCCCTACATTGGCCCCAACCCCACAGAGACCCCATAGGGACCCCATAGAGTCCCTACATTGGCCCCAACCCCACAGCGACCCCATAGTGGCCCCATAGAGTCCCCATAGTGCCCCAACCCCATAGGGACCCCATAGTGACCCCATAAAGTCCCCATAGAGCCCCAACCCCACAGTGTCCCTATAACGTCCCCATCACGACCCCAAAGGGTCCCCAACCCCACAGTGTCCCCATCGTGACCCCACAGCGACCCCATAGAGCCCCCATAGTGACCCCACAGCACCCCATAGTGACCCCACAGCACCCCATATCACCCCATAATGACCCCATAATGACCCCATATCACCCCATAATGACCCCATAGTGCCCCATAGCACCTCATAGTGACCCCATAGCGCCCCACAGCGCCCCATAATGACCCCATAATGACCCCATATCACCCCACAACGACCCCATAATGACCCCATAGCACCCCACAATGACCCCATAGCACCCCATATCAGCCCACAACGACCCCACAGCGCCCCACAATGACCCCATAGCGCCCCACAACGACCCCATATCACCCCACAATGACCCCATATCACCCCACAGCACCCCATAATGACCCCATAACGACCCCATAGCACCCCACAATGACCGCACATCACCCCATAATGACCCCACAATGACCCCATAGTGCCCCATAATAACCCCATATCACCCCACAACGACCCCATATCACCCCACATCACCCCACAATGACCCCATATCACCCCACAACGACCCCACAATGACCCCACATCACCCCACATCACCCCACAATGACCCTATATCACCCCACAATGACCCCACAATGACCCCATAGCGCCCCATCGTGACCCCATAATGACCCCATATCACCCCACAATGACCCCATAGCGCCCCATAGCACCCCATAATGACCCCACAACGACCCCATATCACCCCACAATGACCCCATAGCACCCCACAACGACCCCATAGCACCCCACAACGACCCCATAACGACCCCATATCACCCCACAATGACCCCATAGCGCCCCATAGCGCCCCACAACGACCCCATATCACCCCACAATGACCCCATATCACCCCATAGTGACCCCACAGCACCCCATAGTGACCCCACAGCACCCCATATCACCCCATAATGACCCCATAATGACCCCATAATGCCCCATAGCACCTCATAGTGACCCCATAGCGCCCCACAGCGCCCCATAATGACCCCATAATGACCCCATATCACCCCACAATGGCCCTGCAGCCCCCCATAATGACCCCATATCACCCCACGACGACCCCACATCACCCCACAACGACCCCATAATGACCCCATATCACCCCATAATGACCCCATAGTGACCCCATAGCACCCCACAATGACCCCATAGCACCCCATATCAGCCCACAACGACCCCACAGCGCCCCACAATGACCCCACAGCGCCCCACAACGACCCCATATCACCCCACAACGACCCCATATCACCCCACAGCACCCCATAATGACCCCATAACGACCCCATAGCACCCCACAATGACCCCATAGCGCCCCATAATGACCCCATAACGGCCTGATATCACCCCACAACGACCCCATAGCACCCCACAATGACCCCACAGCACCCCATAATGACCCCCTAAAGACCCCATAGCACCCCATAATAAACCCACAGTGCCCCACAACGACCCCATATCACCCCACAATGACCCCATATCACCCCACAATGACCCCATAGCGCCCCACAACGACCCCATATCACCCCACATCACCCCACAACGACCCCATAACAACCCCATATCACCCCATAATGACCCCACAACGACCCCATAACGTCCCCATATCACCCCACATCACCCCACAACGACCCCATATCACCCCACAATGACCCCACATCACCCCACAACGACCCCACATCACCCCACAATGACCCCATAGCGCCCCACAACAACCCCATATCACCCCACATCACCCCACAACGACCCCATAACGACCCCATATCACCCCACATCACCCCACAATGACCCCACATCACCCCACAACGACCCCATATCACCCCACAACGACCCCACAATGACCCCACATCACCGCACATCACCCCACAATGACCCCATATCACCCCACATCACCCCAGAATGACCCCACATCACCCCACAACGACCCCATATCACCCCACAACGACCCCACAATGACCCCATATCACCCCACATCACCCCACAATGACCCCATATCACCCCACAACGACCCCATATCACCCCACAACGACCCCACAATGACCCCATATCACCCCACATCACCCCACAACGACCCCATATCACCCCACAACGACCCCACAATGACCCCACATCACCCCACAACGACCCCATATCACCCCATAATGACCCCACAACGACCCCATAGCACCCCATAGCACCCCACATCACCCCACAACGACCCCATATCACCCCACAACGACCCCACAATGACCCCATATCACCCCACATCACCCCACAATGACCCCATATCGCCCCACAACGACCCCATATCACCCCACATCACCCCACAACGACCCCATATCACCCCATAATGACCCCACAACGACCCCATATCACCCCACATCACCCCACAACGACCCCATATCACCCCACGACGACCCCACAATGACCCCATATCACCCCACATCACCCCACAACGACCCCATAACGACCCCATATCACCCCATAATGACCCCACAACGACCCCATATCACCCCACATCACCCCACAACGACCCCATATCACCCCACGACGACCCCACAACGACCCCATATCACCCCACATCACCCCACAACGACCCCATAACGACCCCATATCACCCCATAATGACCCCACAACGACCCCATATCACCCCACATCACCCCACAACGACCCCATATCACCCCACAATGACCCCATATCACCCCACAACGACCCCACATCACCCCACAACGACCCCATATAACCCCACATCACCGCACAATGACCCCATATCACCCCACAACGACCCCATATCACCCCACATCACCCCACAACGACCCCATAACGACCCCATATCACCCCATAATGACCCCACAACGACCCCATATCACCCCACATCACCCCACAACGACCCCATATCACCCCACAATGACCCCACATCACCCCACAACGACCCCACATCACCCCACAACGACCCCATATAACCCCACATCACCGCACAATGACCCCATATCACCCCACAACGACCCCATATCACCCCACAATGACCCCATATCACCCCACATCACCCCACGATGACCCCACATCACCCCACAACGACCCCATATCACCCCATAATGACCCCATAGCGGCCCCACAGCGCCCCGGAAGCCCCCCCCCCCCCCCCCCCGGGTCTCACGGTGGCGGCGGGGAAGCAGACGAGCACCATGGCGGCGTGGTGCAGCACCATGAGGAGGTCGCGGCGCAGGAAGGCCACGGCGGCGCTGCCGGGCGGCTCCTCCTCCTCCTCGTGGCCCTTGAGGCGCCGGCGCTGCCGGTGGCACAGGTACATGGCGAAGATGTCGTACACGAAGTACGGCACCGCGAACGGGGGGTACGCCGCCGCCAGCCAGTGCCTGCAACGGGACCGGGGGGGCGTGGGGGGGGGGCTTCTGGGGAGGGGGGGGGGGGGGTTTGGGGGGAATGGGGGCAATGGGGGGAATGGGGGTGTTGGGGGAATGGGGGCTTTGGGGGAATGGGGGGAATGGGGGTGTTGGGGGCACTTGGGACCTTTGGAGTAATAGGGGTAATGGGGGAATGGGGGCAATGGGGGGAATGGGGGTGTTGGGGGAATGGGGGTGTTGGGGGAATGGGGGCAATGGGGGTGTTGGGGGTGTTGGGGGAATGGGGGTGTTGGGGGGAATGGGGGTGTTGGGGGGAATGGGGGTGTTGGGGGTGTTGGGGGAATGGGGGGAATGGGGGAATGGGGGGAATGGGGGAATGGGGGGAATGGGGGCGTTGGGGGAATGGGGGCGTTGGGGAATGGGGGCGTTGGGGGAATGGGGGCTTTGGAGGAATGGGGGCGTTGGGGGAATGGGGGCGTTGGGGGAATGGGGGCGTTGGGGGGAATGGGGGTGTTGGGGGTGTTGGGGGAATGGGGCAATGGGGGGAATGGGGGTGTTGGGGGAATGGGGGTGTTGGGGGAATGGGGGCAATGGGGGTGTTGGGGGTGTTGGGGGAATGGGGGTGTTGGGGGGAATGGGGTGTTGGGGGAATGGGGGTGTTGGGGGAATGGGGGTGTTGGGGGTGTTGGGGGAATGGGGGGAATGGGGGAATGGGGGGAATGGGGGAATGGGGGGAATGGGGGCGTTGGGGGAATGGGGGCGTTGGGGGAATGGGGGCGTTGGGGGAATGGGGGCTTTGGAGGAATGGGGGCGTTGGGGGAATGGGGGCGTTGGGGGAATGGGGGCGTTGGGGGGAATGGGGGCGTTGGGGGGAATGGGGGTGTTGGGGGTGTTGGGGGAATGGGGCAATGGGGGAATGGGGGTGTTGGGGGAATGGGGGTGTTGGGGGAATGGGGGTGTTGGGGGAATGGGGGTGTTGGGGGGAATGGGGGTGTTGGGGGTGTTGGGGGAATGGGGGCAATGGGGGGAATGGGGGCGTTGGGGGAATGGGGGCGTTGGGGAATGGGGGCGTTGGTGGGAATGGGGGATAATGGGGGGAATGGGGGCGTTGGGGAATGGGGGCGTTGGGGGCAATGGGGGCAATGGGGGTGTTGGGTGAATGGGGGGAGTTGGGACCTTTGGGGTAATAGGGGAGGGGGGGCTTTGGGGGGAATGGGGGTGTTGGGGGGAATGGGGGTGTTGGGGGAATGGGGGTGTTGGGGGGAATGGGGGTGTTGGGGCAATGGGGGCAACGGGGGTGTTGGGGCAATGGGGGTGTTGGGGGTGTTGGGGGTGTTGGGGCAATGGGGGCATTGGTGGGAATGGGGGATAATGGGGGGAATGGGGGCATTGGGGGCATTGGGGACTTTTGGGGGAATGGGGGCATTGGGGGCTTTTGGGGGAATGGGGGCATTGGGGGCATTGGGGACTTTTGGGGAATGGGGGCATTGGGGGCTTTTGGGGGAATGGGGGCAATGGGGGCAGTGGGGGTGTTGGGGGCATGGGGGCATTGGGGGCAGTGGGGGTGTTGGGGGAATGGGGGCAGTGGGGGCATTGGGGGAAATGGGGGCAATGGGGATAATGGGGGGAATGGGGGCTTTGGGGGAATGGGGGCAATGGGGCCATGGGGATGTTGGGGTAATGGGGGGAATTGGGACCTGTGGGGTAATGGGGGTAGTGGGGGCAATGGGGCCATTGGGGGCAATGGGGGCTTTTGGGAGAATGGGGGCAATGGGGGCAATGGGGGCAGTGGGGGCAATGGGGGCAGTGGGGGCAATGGGGGCAGTGGGGGCAGTGGGGGCAAGTGGGGGCAGTGGGGGC
>CM059483.1:189628-225153 GCA_030408155.1 Lophura swinhoii | reverse complement strand
CCATAGATACCCCATAGCTGCCCCATAGCTACCTTATAGATATTCCATAGCTACACTCTGCCTGCCCCATAACAGCCTCATAGCTGCCCCATAGCTGCCCCTATAACAACCCCATAGCTGCCCCATAGATAGGCGATAGCTGCCCCATAGATAGGCGATAGCTGCCCCATAGCAGCCCATAGATTCCCCGTAGCTGCCCCATAGCTGCCCCATACGCGATGACCCCATAGCAGCGACCCCACAAGCAACGATCCCCTAAGTGCTGAGCTTGGAAGCCCTGACCCTATAAGCAGTCGCCCTCTAAGTGCTGACCCTAAAAGTGCTGAGTCCGTGCCATTGACCCCATAAGTGTGACCCCATAAGCGTGACCCCATAGCTGTGACCCCGTGACCCCCTGCTGACCCCATAACCGTGACCCTGTGACCCCCTGCTGAACCCATAACCGTGACCCCCTGCTGACCCCATAACTGTGACCCCGTGACCCCCTGCTGACCCCATAACTGTGACCCCGTGACCCCCTGCTGACCCTATAAGCACTCACCCCATAATGGTGACCCCACGACCCCCTGCTGACCCCATAACCGTGACCCTGTGACCCCTGCTGACCCTATAAGCGGTGACCCCATAACATGACCCCATGACCCCCCACTGGCTCCATAAGTATGACCCCATAACCGTGACCCTGTGACCCCCTGCTGACCCCATGACCCCTGCTGACCCCATAACCGTGACCCTGTGACCCCTGCTGACCCTATAAGCGGTGACCCCATAACCATGACCCCATGACCCCCTGCTGACCCCATAACCGTGACCCTGTGACCCCCTGCTGGCCCCATGACCGTGACCCCATGACCCCTGCTGACCCCATAACTGTGACCCTGTGACCCTTGCTGACCCCATGACCATGACCCCTGCTGACCCCTTAAGCACTGACCCCATAACCGTGACCCCATGACCCCCTGCTGACCTCATAATTGTGACCCTGTGACCCCCTGCTGACCCCATAACCGTGACCCCTGCTGACCCCATAACCGTGACCCCGTGACCCCTGCCGACCCTATAAGCACTGACCCCATAACCGTGGCCCCTGCTGACGCTGTGAGCGTTGCTGACCCCATAAGTGTGACTCCATGACCCGGTGCTGACCCCATAACCATGAGCCCATAAGTGCTGACCCCATAACCGTGACCCCGTGACCCCCTGCTGACCCCATATCCGTGAGCCCATGACCCTCTGCTGACCCCATAACCGTGACCCCATAGCCATGACCCCATAGCCATGACCCTATACCCGTAGACCCCCATGACCCCCTGCTGACCCCATAACCGTGACCCCGTAAGTGTGACCCTGTGACCCCTGCTGACCCCATAACTGTGACCCCATATCCGTGACCCCGTGACCCCTGCTGACCCCATAACCGTGACCCCATGACCCCCTGCTGACCCCATAACCGTGATCCCATAACCATGACCCTGCTGACCCTATAAGCACTGACCCCATTACTGTAACCCCATAACCATGACCCCATGACCCCCTGCTGACCCCATAACCATGACCCCATAGCCATGACCCCGTGACCCCCTGCTGACCCCATAACCATGACCCCATAGCCATGACCCCGTGACCCCCTGCTGACCCCATACCCGTGACCCCTGCTGACCCCATAACCGTGACCCCCTGCTGACCCCATAACCGTGACCCCTGCTGACCCCATACCCATGACCCCTGCTGACCCCGTAGCCATGACCCCATACCCGTGACCCCATACCTGTGACCCCATGACCGTGACCCCATGACCCCCTGCTGACCCCATACCCGTGACCCCATGACCCCGTGCTGACCCCATAACCGTGACCCCGCGACCCCCGTTGACCCCGCAGCGCACGCGGAAGCGCCGGAACCGGAAGAAGAAGAAGAAGCGCTCGCGGGTCTCGCGAGATTTGGGGGCGGCGGCCTCGCGAGATTTGGGGGCGGCGGCCTCGCGAGATTCGGGGCCGGCGGGGGGGGGCGGCGATGGCGGCGCCGAGGTGGAGATCGAATACGTGAGCGAGGAGCCCGAGATCTACGAGCCAAACTTCGTCTTCTTCAAGCGCATCTTCGAGGCCTTCCGGGTAACCGTGGCACCCCAGGGTGGGGGGCACCCAAGGGTGGGGGGGGAGGAGGGGGCGGAGCACCCGTGGGGGGGGGGGAGGGGAGGGGACTCAAGGGTGGGGGGGAGGGGAGCGGAGGGGGGGGAGGGGAGGGACGGGGGGGGAGGGGAGGGGACCCAAGGGTGGGGGGCACCCAAGGGTGGGGGGGGGGGGGAGGGGGCAGAGCACCTGTGGGGGGGGGAGGGGAGGGGACCCATGGGTGGGGGGGGAGGGGAGGGGAATCAAGGGTGGGGGGGGGGGCCCAAGAGTGGGGGGGGAAGGGAGGAGAGGGGACCCAAGGGTGGGGGAGGAAGGGGGTAGAGCACCCATGGGGTGGGGGGACAGAGCACTCATGGGAGGGGGGGCACCCAAGGGTGGGGGGGGGAGGGGGCAGAGCACCGATGGGGGGGGGAGGGGACCCAAGGGTGGGGGCACCTGGGGGGGGACACCCAAGGGTGGGTGGGGGGAGGGGGAGCAGAGCACCCATGGGGGGGGGAAGCAGAGCACCCATGGGAGGGGGAGCACCCAAGGGTGGGGGGGGGAGCATGCGTGGGGGGGAGGGGGGCAAAGCACCCGTGGGTGCTGGTGACATGGAGGGGTCCAGGGGCACCCATGGGTGCTGGTGACATGGAGGGAGAATGGTGGCACATGGGGGGGAAGGCAATGGCTCCCATGGGCACTGGTGACACAGGGGGGGCCAGAGGCACCCATGGGTGCTGGTGACCTGGGGGGAGGATGGTGGCACATGGGGGGGAGGTGTTGGCACCCCTGGGTGCTGGTGACACGGGGGGGGGCAGGGTCACCCATGGCTGCTGGTGGCACGGGGGGAGATATCAGGGGCACCCATGGGTGCTGGTGACACGGGGGGGGGCAGGGTCACCCATGGCTGCTGGTGGCACGGGGGGAGATATGAGGGGCACCCATGGGTGCTGGTGACACGGGGGGGGGCAGGGTCACCCATGGGTGCTGGTGAAGAGGGGGGGGGTGAGAATGGTGGCACATGGGGGGGAGGTGTTGGCACCCATGGGTGCTGGTGACACGGGGGGGGGGGGGGAGGTGTTGGCACCCATGGGTGCTGGTGACACGGGGGGGGGGGGCAGGGTCACCCAGGGGTGCTGATAGCATGGGAGGAGTATGGTGGCACGTGGGGGGGGGAGGTGTTGACACCCATGGGTGGTGGTGACACGGGGGGGGGGGGGCCAGGGGGCACCCATTGGAGGTGGTGACATGGGGGGGGGGGGAGGTGTTGGCACCCATGGGTGCTGGTGGCACGTAGGGAGATGTCAGGGGCACCCATGGCTGCTGGTGACATGGGGAGGGGGGCAGGGGCACCCATGGGTGGTGATGACATTGGGGGGGTGGCAGGGTTACCCATGGGTGCTGGTGGCACGGGGGGGTGTCAGGGGCACCTATGGGTGCTGATAGCATGGGAGGAGTATGGTGGCACATGGGGGGGGAGGTGTTGGCACCCATGGGTGCTGATGGGCATGGGAGGAAAATGGTGGCTCATGGGGGGGAGGCAGGGGCACCCATGGGTGGTGGTGACACGGGGGGGGCAGGGGCACCCATGGGTTGTGGTGACACGGGGCGGGGCAGGGGCACCCATGGGTGGCGGTGACATGGGGGGGGGGGAGGTAGGGGCACCCATGGGTGCTGGTGACACGGGAGGGGGGCAGGGGCACCCATGGGAGTTGGTGACATGGGGGGGGGAGGTGTTGGCACCCATGGGTGCTGATGGCACGGGGGGATAATGGTGGCACATGGGGGGGAGGCAGGGGCACCCGTGGGCGCTGGTGACACGGGGGGAGGGCAGGGTCACCCGTGGCTGCTGATGACACGGGGGGTCAGGGGCACCCGTGGGTGCTGGTGACACGGGAGGGGGCCAGGGGCACCCATGGGTGCTGGTGACATGGGGGGATGATGGTGGCACCTATGGGTGCTGCTGGCACGGGGGGAGAATGGTGGCACATGGGGGGGGAGGTGTTGGCACCCGTGGGTGCTGGTGACACGGGGGGGGGGCAGGGGCACCCATGGGTGCTGCGGTGCCTCCGGCAGCTGACGGACGAGGTGAAGAAGGACAAGGAGAAGGAGCCCGACAGGGCCGAGCGCGCCGAGAATCCGGCCCTGCCCAAAAAGAGGGGGGGGGACGACGGGCAGAAGGGCAGCGAGGGGGACAGCAGCGAGGATGAGCAGGTGGGGGGGGGGCGTAAAAAGGGGGGGGGGTAAAAAGGGGGAGGTAAAAAGGGGGGTGGGATATGGGGGGGGGAATGAAAGGGGGGGGTAAAAAGGGGGTGGGATATGGGGGGGGAATAAAAGGGGGGGGTAAAAAGGGGGGTGGGATATGGGGGGGGAATGAAAGGGGGGGGTAAAAAGGGGGTGGGATATGGGGGGGGAATAAGAGGGGAATATGGGGGGGGAAAAAGGGGGGGGGTGATATATGGGGGGGGTAAAAAGGGGGTGGGATATGGGGGGGGAATAAGAGGGAATATGGGGGGGGAAAAAGGGGGGGGTGATATATGGGGGGGGGTAAAAAGGGGAGGTGGGGTATGGGGGGGGAAAAGGGGGGTGGGATATGGGGGGAGGGTAAAAAGGGGGGGGTGGGATATGGGGGGGGGTAAAAAGGGGGGGTGATATATGGGGGGGGTAAAAAGGGGGTGGGATATGGGGGGGGAATAAGAGGGGAATATGGGGGGGGAAAAAGGGGGGGTGATATATGGGGGGGGTAAAAAGGGGGTGGGATATGGGGGGGGAATAAGAGGGGAATATGGGGGGGGAAAAAGGGGGGGTGATATATGGGGGGGGTAAAAAGGGGGTGGGATATGGGGGGGGGAATAAGAGGGGAATATGGGGGGGGAAAAAGGGGGGGTGATATATGGGGGGGGTAAAAAGGGGAGGTGGGGTATGGGGGGGGAAAAGGGGGGTGGGATATGGGGGGAGGGTAAAAAGGGGGGGGTGGGATATGGGGGGGGTAAAAAGGGGGGGTGATATATGGGGGGGGTAAAAAGGGGGTGGGATATGGGGGGGGAATAAGAGGGGAATATGGGGGGGGAAAAGGGGGGGGTGATATATGGGGGGGGTAAAAAGGGGGTGGGATATGGGGGGGGAATAAGAGGGGAATATGGGGGGGGAAAAAGGGGGGGTGATATATGGGGGGGGTAAAAAGGGGAGGTGGGGTATGGGGGGGGAAAAGGGGGGTGGGATATGGGGGGAGGGTAAAAAGGGGGGGGTGGGATATGGGGGGGGGTAAAAAGGGGGGTGGGATATGGGACGGGTAAAAAGGGGGGTGGGATATGGGACGGGTAAAAAGGGGGGTGCGATATGGGGGGGAATAAGGGGGGATTAAAAAGGGGGGGGTGAAATAGGTGATATGGGGGGGGAGAGAAATGGGGGGGGTGAAAAGGAGGGAGTAAAATAGGGGGTAAAATGGGCAATATGGGGGGGGGAGAGAAAATGGGGGGGGTAAAATGGGTGATATGGGGGGGTAAAATGGGGGTAAAATGGGTGATGGGGGGAGGTAAATGGGGGGGGGTAGAATTGGGAGGAGTAAAATGGGGGGTAAAATGGGGGGGGGGATAAAATGGGGGGGTAAAATTGAGGGGTAAAATGGGGGGGGTAAAAAGGGGGGGTAAATAGGTGATATGGGGGGTAGAATGGGGGGGCAAAATGGGGGGGGTAAAAAGGGTGATATGGGGGGGGGAGGTAAAATGGGGTGGGGGTAAAGTTGGGGGGGGTAAAATGGGGGGCGTAAAATGGGGGGGGAGGTAAAATGGGGGGGTAAATAGGGGGATAAATGGGTGATATGGGGGGGAGGTAAATGGGGGGGTAAATTGGGGGGGGTAAAATGGGGGGGTAAAATTGGGGGGGTAGAAAGGGGGGGTAAAATGGGTGATATGGGGGGGAGGAAATTGGGGGGGTAAAATGGGGAGAGTAAAATGGGGCGATATGGGGGGGAGGTAAATGGGGGGGGGTAAAATGGGGGTAAAATGGGGGGGGGGTAAAATGGGGGGGTTAAAAGGGCGATATGGGGGGGAGGTAAAATTCGGGGGGGGTAAAATGGGGGGGGTAAAAAATGGGCGGGGAGGTAAAACGGGGGGGTAAAATGGGTGATGGGGGGGGAGGTAAAATGGGGGGGTAAAATGGGCGATATGGGGGGGGGAGGTGAAAAAAAATGGGGGGGGGGGGATGTGGGGGTGCTGTGGGGTGGGGGGGGGGGGCACAATTTTGGGGGGGGGGGGGGGTCCGTATTATTATGGGCTGTCGGCGGCGCTGCAGGAGAAGAAGGCGGAGGCGCCCAAACTGTCCAAGAAGAAACTGAGGCGCATGAACCGATTCACCGTGGCCGAGCTCAAGCAGGTGGGTGATGCAACGGGCACCCATGGGTGCTGCGGGGGGCACCCAGGGGTGCTGATGGGGGTGCTGCTGTGGGAACCCATGGGTGCTGATGGGGGCACCCGTGGGTGCTGCTGTGGGAACCCAGGGGTGCTGATGTGGGAACCTGTGGGTGCTGCTATAGACACCTTTGGGTGCTGCTATGGGCACCCAGGGGTGCTGATGTGGGCACCCATGGGTGCTGCCGTGGGAACCTATGGGTGCTGCCGTGGGAACCCAGGGGTGCTGATGGGGGGTGATGTGGGTACCCGTGGGTGCTGCTATGGGCACCCTTAGGTGCTGATGTGGGCACCCAGGGGTGCTGATGTGGGAACCCATAGGTGCTGCTATGGGCACCCAGGGGTGCTGATGTGGGTGCTGATGTGGGCACCCATGGGTGGTGATGTGGGTGCTGATGTGGGAACCTGTGGGTGCAGCTGTGGGAACCCATAGGTGCTGCTGTGGGCACCTGTGGGTGCTGCTATGGGAACCTGTGGGTGCTGATGTGGGTGTTGCTGTGGGCACCCAGGGGTGCTGCTGTGGGAACCCAGGGGTGCTGATGGGGCCACCCTTAGGTGCTGATGTGGGCACCCAGGGGTGCTGCTGTGGGAACCTGTGGGTGCTGCTGTGGGCAGCTGTGGGTGCTGATAGGGGTGCTGCTGTGGGAACCCAGGAGTGCTGCTGGGGGGCACCTGTGGGTGCTGCTGTGGGAACCCATGGGTGCTGATGTGGGTGCTGCTGTGGGCACCCAGGGGTGCTGCTGGGGGCACCTATGGGTGCTGCTGTGGGGACCCAGGGGTGCTGATGTGGGTGCTGCTGGGGGCACCCGTAGGTGCTGCTGTGGGCACCCAGGGGTGCTGATGTGGGAACCCATAGGTGCTGCTATGGGCACCCATGGGTGCTGATGTGGGTGCTGATGTGGGGCACCCATGGGTGTTGGTGGGGGTGCTGATGTGGGCACCCAGGGGTGCTGCTGTGGGTGCTGCTGTGGGCATCCAGGGGTGCTGATGTGGGCACCCGTGGGTGCTGCTGTGGGAACCTGGGTGCTGCTAGGGGCACCCAGGGGTGCTGATGTGGGAACCTGGGGGTGCTGATGTGGGTGCTGCTGTGGGCACCCAGGGTGCTGATGGGGGAACCCAGGGGTGCTGCTGTGGGAACCTGTGGGTGCTGATGTGGGCACCTGTGGGTGCTGCTGTGGGCACCCAGGGGTGCTGATGGGGGCACCTGTGGGTGCTGCTATGGGCACCCAGGGGTGCTGCTGTGTGCACTGTGGGTGCTGCTATGGGTAGCTGTGGGTGCTGCTGTGGGCACCCGTGGGTGCTGCTGTGGGCGGTGCTGTGGGCACCTGTGGGTGCTGTTATTGACACACAGTGACACCCATGGGTGCTCCCAGTGACACCTTTAATTGCTCCCAGTGACACCCATGGGTGCTCCTAGAGCTCCCACCCCCCCAGCCCCACATTCCTAACGCTCCCAGTTCCCCAGCCCCACATCCCAGAGCCCCCTGCCTCCCCCAGCCCCACATCCCAGTGCTCTCAGTGCCCCCAGCCCCACATCCTCGTGCTCCCACCCCCCAGCCCCACATCCCAGTACCCTCATCCCCCGAATCCCCCTCACCCCATCGCTCCCATCGCTCCCAACTCCCCCATTGACTCCCTCCCTCCTTGTGTCCCCCCCCCCCCACAACCGCCCCCAGCCCCACATCCTAAAGCTCCCAGCCCCACATCCCATCTCCCAGCCCCACATCCTAAAGCTCCCATCCCCCCCAGCCCCACATCCTAATGCTCCCACCCCACATTTTAGCCCCCCCACCCCCACATCCTAAAGCTCCCAGCCCCCCCAGCCCCACATCCTAATGCTCCCACCCCACATTTTAGCCCCCCCACCCCCACATCCTAAAGCTCCCAGCCCCCCCAGCCCCACATCCTATAGCTCCCAGCCCCACATTTCATCCCCCCCAGCCCCACATCCTAATGTTCCCAGCCCCACATCATAGTGCTCTCAACCCCCCCAGCCCCACATTCTAAAGCTCCCAGCCCCACTTTTCATCACCCCCAGCCCCACATCCTAATGCTCTCGCCCCACATTTCATCCCCCCCAGCCCCACATCCTAAAACTCCCAGCCCCACATCCCATCCCCCCCAGCCGCACATCCTAATGCGCCCACCCCCCCCAGCCCCACATCCTAAAACTCCCCCCCACCCAGCCCCACATCCTAATGCTCCCAACCCCACATTTCATCTCTTCCAGCCCCAATTCCTAATGCTCCCATCCCCCCCAGCCCCACATCCTAAAGCTCCACCCCCCCACCCCCACATTTCATCCCCCTCAGCCCAACATCCTAATGCTTCCAGCCCCACATCGCATCCCCCCCAGCCCCACATCCTAGTGCTCCCAGCCCCCCCAGCCCCACATCCTAAAGCTCCCAGCCCCACATCCTAATGCTCCCACCCCCCCCAGCCCCACATCCCATCCCCCCCAGCCCCACATCCCAGTACCCCCAGCCCCCAAATCCCCCTCACCCCATCGCTCCCATCGCTCCCAACTCCCCCATTGACCCCCCTCCCTCCTTGTGTGCCCCCCCCCAACTCCCCAACCCCCCCCAGCCCCACATCCTAAAGCTTCCAGCCCCCCCAGCCCCCATCCTAATGCCCCAGCCCCACATCCTAAAGCTCCCAGCCCCACATTTCATCCCCTACAGCCCCACATCGTAGTGCTCCCAACCCCCCCCAGCCCCACATCCTAATGCTCCCAGCCCCCCCAGCTCCCATCCTCCCCCAGCCCCACATCTTAAAGCTCCCAGCCCCACACCCTAATGCTCCCAGCGCCCCCGGCCCCACATTCTAAAGCTGCCACCCCCCAGCCTCTCATCCTCGTGCTCCCAGCCCCCCCAGCCCCCCATCCTAAAGCTCCCACCCCCCCAGCCCCACATCCTAAAGCTCCCAGCCCCACATTTCATCCCCCCAGCCCCACATCTTAATGCTCCCACCCCACATCCCACCCCCCCAGCCCCACATCCTAATGCTCCCAGCCCCCCCAGCCCCACATTTCTTCCCCCAGCCCCACATCCTAAAGATCCCATCCACCCCCAGCCCTACATTCTAAAGCTCCAGCCCCACATCCTAAAGCTCCAGCCCCCCAGTCCCACATCCTAATGCTCCCATCCCCCCCAGCCCCACATCCTAAAGCTCCCAGCCCCCCAGCCCCACATCCTAGTGCTCCAACCCCCCCACCCCCACATCCTAAAGCTCCCAGCCCCCCCAGCCCCCGAATCCCCCTCACCCCATTGCTCCCAACTCCCCCATTGACCCCGTCCCTCCTTGTGTGTCCCCTCCCCAAACCCCCCCAGCCCCACATTCTAATGCTCCCACCCCACATTTCACCCCCCCCACCCCCACATTCTAATGCTCCCATCCTCCCCAGCCCCACATCCTAAAGCTCCCAACCCCCCCAGCCCCCGAATCCCCCTCACCCCATCGCTCCCAACTCCCCCATTGACCCCCTCCCTCCTTGTGTGTCCCCCCTCCAGCCCCCCAACCCCCCCAGCCCCACATCCTAAAGCTCCCAGCCCCACATCCCAGTGCTCCCAACCCCCCCAGCCCCACATTTCATCCCCCCCAGCCCCACATCCCAGTACCCTCATCCCCCAAATCCCCCTCACCCCATCGCTCCCAACTCCCCCATTGCCCCCCTCCCTCCCTGTGTGCCCCCCCCCCCATAACCCCCCCCAGCCCCACATCCTAGTGCTCCCAGCTCCCCCAGCCCCACATCTTAAAGCTCCCAACCCCCCCAGCCCCACATCGTAATGCTCCCACCCCACATTTTACCCCCCCCAGCCCCACATCCTAAAGCTTCCAGCCCTCCCAGCCCCACATCCTAAAGCTCCCAGCCCCCCCAGCCCCCGAATCCCCCTCACCCCATCGCTCCCAACTCCCCCATTGACCCCCTCCCTCCTTGTGTGCCCCCCAACCCCCACCAACCCCACATCCTAATGCTCCCACCCCCCCAGCCCCACATCCTAAAGCTCCCAGCCCCCCATTCTAAAGCTCCCACCCCCCTCAGCCCCACATCCTAAAGCTCCCAGCCCCCGAATCCCCCTCACCCCATCGCTCCCAACTCCCCCATTGACCCCCCTCCCTCCTTGTGTGTCCCCCCCCCCAAACCCCCCCAGCCCCACATCCTAAAGCTCCCAGCCCCACATCCAGTACCCCCAGCCCCCGAATCCCCCTCACCCCATCGCTCCCAACTCCCCCATTGCCCCCCTCCCTCCCTGTGTGCCCCCCCCCCCCCATAACCCCCCCGATCCCTTGCAGCTGGTGGCCCGCCCCGACGTGGTGGAGATGCACGACGTGACGGCGCAGGACCCCAAGCTGTTGGTGCACCTGAAGGCCACGAGGAACTCGGTGCCCGTCCCCCGGCACTGGTGCTTCAAGAGGAAATACCTGCAGGGCAAGAGGGGCATCGAGAAGCCCCCCTTCGAGCTGCCCGAGTTCATCAAGAGGACGGGCATCCAGGAGATGAGGGAGGCGCTGCAGGAGAAGGTGGGGAGGGGGCTTATGGGGGGCCTGGGGGGCTTGGAGGGGGTTTGGTGGGGTTTTGTGGGGGTTTAGTGGGGATTTGGGGGGCTTAGGGGGGTTTTGTGGGGGTTCATTGGGGTCTGGGGGTTATTGGGGATGCAGGAGATGAGGGAGGCGCTGCAGGAGAAGGTGGGGAGGGGGCTTATGGGGGTCCTGGGGGGGCTTGGAGGGGGTTTCTGGGGAGATTTGGGGGGGTTTAGTGGGGAATTGGGGGGCTTAGGGGGGTTTAGTGGGGGTTCACTGGGGGTCTGGGGGGATTTGGGGGTCCAGGAGATGAGGGAGGCGCTGCAGGAGAAGGTGGGGAGGGGGCTTATGGGGGTCCTGGGGGGGGTTGGAGGGGGTTTAGTGGGGGTTTATTGGGGTGTCTGGGGGGATTTGGGGGGGTTTATTGGGGTCTGGGGGTTATTGGGGATCCAGGAGGTGAGGGAGGCGCTGCAGGAGAAGGTGGGGAGGGGGCTTATGGGGGTCCTGGGGGGGTTGGAGGGGGGTTAGAGGGGTTTTGGGGCAGTTTATTGGGGTGTCTGGAGGGATTTGGGGGGTTTGGTGGGGATCTGGGGGGCCTTAGGGGGGTTTTGTGGGGGTTCACTGGGTGTCTGGGGGGATTTGGGGGGGTTTATTGGGGGTCTGGGGGTTATTGGGGATCCAGGAGATGAGGGAGGCGCTGCAGGAGAAGGTGGGGAGGGGGCTTATGGGGGGCCTGGGGGGGCTGAGGGGGTTTAGAGGGGTTTTGTGGGGGTTTATAGGGGTCTGGGGGTTATTGGGGATGCAGGAGATGAGGGAGGCACTGCAGGAGAAGGTGGGGAGGGGGCTTATGGGGAGGCCTGGGGGGGTTGGAGGGAGTTTAGTGGGGATCTGGGGGGGCTTAGGGGGGTTTAGAGGGGGTTTAGTGAGGGGTCTGGGGGGTTCATTGGGGTCTGGGGGTTATTGGGGATCCAGGAGATGAGGGAGGCACTATAGGAGAAGGTGGGGAGGGGTCTTATGGGGGTCTGGGGGAGTTGGAGGGGGTTTGGTGGGGATCTGGGGGGCCTTAGGGGGGTTTAGTGGGGGTTTATTGGGGGTCTGGGGGGGTTTCGGGGTCCAGGAGATGAGGGAGGTGCTGCAGGAGAAGGTGGGGAGGGGGCTTATGGGGGGCCTGGGGGGTTGGAGGAGGTTTGGTGGGGATCTGGGGGGCCATAGGGGGGTTTAGTGGGGGTTTATTGGGGGTCTGGGGGGGTTTAGTGGGGTCTGGGGGTTATTGGGGATCCAGGAGGTGAGGGAGGCGCTGCAGGAGAAGGTGGGGAGGGGTCCTATGGAGGGCTTGGGGGGGTTGGAGGGGGCTTAGTGGGGGTTTATTGGGGGTCTGGGGGTTATTGGGGATCCAGGAGATGAGGGAGGCGCTGCAGGAGAAGGTGGGGAGGGGGCTTATGGGGAGCCTGGGGGGCTTGGAGGGGGTTTAGAGGAGTTTTGTGGGGGTTTATTATGGGTCTGGGGGGATTTGGGGGGGTTTAGTGGGGATTTGGGGGGCTTAGGGGGGTTTTGTGGGGGTTCATTGGGGGTCTGGGGGGATTTGGGGGTCCAGGAGATGAGGGAGGCGCTGCAGGAGAAGGTGGGGAGGGGGCTTATGGGGGTCCTGGGGGGGTTGGAGGAGGATTTGGGGGGGTTTATTGTGGGTCTGGGGGTTATTGGGGATCCAGGAGATGAGGGAGGCGCTGCAGGAGAAGGTGGGGAGGGGGCTTATGGGGGGCCTGGGGGGGTTGGAGGGTGTTT
Source organism: Lophura swinhoii (assembly GCA_030408155.1). Lineage (NCBI taxonomy): Eukaryota > Metazoa > Chordata > Aves > Galliformes > Phasianidae > Lophura > Lophura swinhoii. Next base: position 212,333 of record CM059483.1, on the reverse strand, counting down.
GGTGGGGGTTTATTGGGGGTCTGGGGGTTATTGGGGATGCAGGAGGTGAGGGAGGTGCTGCAGGAGAAGGTGGGGAGGGGGCTTATGGGGGTCCTGGGGGGGTTGGAGGGGGTTTAGAGGGGTTTTCTGTGGGCATTTGGGGGTCTGGGGGAGTTTATTGGGGTTTTATTGGGGGGTCTGGGGGTTATTGGGGATGCAGGAGATGAGGGAGGCACTGCAGGAGAAGGTGGGGAGGGGGCTTATGGCGGTCCTGGGGGGGTTGGAGGGGGTTTAGAGGGGGTTTATTGAGGTATCTGGAGGGATTTGGGGGGGTTTATTGGGGTCTGGGGGTTATTGGGGGTCCAGGAGATGAGGGAGGCGCTGCAGGAGAAGGTGGGGAGGGGTCCTATGGAGGCCTTGGGGGGGTTGGAGGGGGCTTAGTGGGGGTTTATTGGGGTCTGGGGGTTATTGGGGATGCAGGAGATGAGGGAGGCGCTGCAGGAGAAGGTGGGGAGGGGGCTTATGGGGGTCCTGGGGGGCTTGGAGGGGGTTTAGAGGGGTTTTATGGGGTTTTATTGTGGGTCTGGGGGATTTGGGGGGGTTTAGATGAGGGAGGCGCTGCAGGAGAAGGTGGGGAGGGGGCTTATGGGGGGCCTGGGGGGGGTTGGAGGGGGTTTATTGGGGGGTTCATTGGGGGTCTGGGGGTTATTGGGGATGCAGGAGGTGAGGGAGGCGCTGCAGGAGAAGGTGGGGAGGGGGCTTATGGGGGGCCTGGGGGGCTTGGAGGGGGGTTAGAGCAGTTTTGTGGGGGTTTATTGGGGTCTGAAGGTTTTATTGGGGGGTCTGGGGGTTTAATTGGGGTTTAATTGGGGATCAGGGGAGTTTATTGGCATTTATTGGGGGTCTGGGGGATTTATTGGGGTTCATTGGGGGCCAGGGGGGTTTTGGGAGTTTCTTGAGGGTTCACTGGGGGGGGTCTGGGGGATTTATTGGGGTTTAATTGTGGGGTCTGGGGTCTATTGGGGTTTTATTGGGGAGTCTGGGGGTTTAATTGCGGTTTTATTGGAGGAGTCGGGGTTTAATTGGGGTTTTATTGTGGGTCTGGGGATTTATTGGGGTTTTATTGGGGGTCTGGGGGATTTATTGGGGTTTTATTGGGGGTCTGGGAGGTTTTGGGGGAATTATTGGGGGTTTATTGTGGGTCTGAGGGATTTATTGGGGTGTATTGGGGGTCTGAGGGTTTTATTGGGGGTCTGGGGGTTTAATTGGGGTTTAATTGGGGGGGTTGGGGGACAGGGGGGTTTATTGGCATTTATTGGGGGTCTGGGGGTTTTATTGGGGGGTCTGGGGTTTTAATTGAGGTTTAATTGGAGGGGTTTTATTGGGGTTTAATTGGGGGTCTGGGGGATTTATTGGGGGGTCTGGGTGTTTATTGGGGTTTTATTGGGGGTCTGAGGGTTTTTATTGGGGGGTCTGGGGATTTAATTGGGGTTTAATTGGGGGGGGTTGGGAGGTTAATTGGGGTTTTATTGTGGGTCTGGAGGATTTATTGGGGTTTTATTGGGGGTCTGAGGGTTTTATTGGGGGTCTGGGGTTTTAATTCGGGTTTAATTGGAGATCAGGGGCGTTTATTGGGGTTTATTGTGGGTCTGGGGGATTTGTTGGGGTTCATTGGGGATCTGAGAGTTTTATTGGGGGTCTGGGGTCTTAATTGGGGTTTAATTGGGGGGGGTTGGGGGTCCGGGGGGGTTTATTGGCATTTATTGGGGGTCTGGGGGTTTTATTGGGGGGTCTGGGGGGTTAATTGGGGTTTAATTGGGGGATCTGGGGTCTATTGGGGTTTTATTGGGGAGTCTGGGGGTTTAACTGGGGTTTAATTGGGGGGGTAGGGGGGTTTATTGGGGTTTTATTGGGGGTCTGGGGGATTTATTGGGGCCGGATAGGGGTTTTGTGGGGCTGTAATGGGGTCCGGCCGCCCTCTGTGTGCCGTGAGGGGGGGAAAGGGGGGGGGATCGCCCTGAGACCCCTCCCCAAATAACCCCAACCCCCCCCCAGGAGGAGCAGAAAACCATGAAGTCCAAAATGCGCGAGAAGGTGCGGCCCAAGATGGGCAAAATCGACATCGACTACCAGAAGCTGCACGACGCCTTCTTCAAGTGGCAGACCAAGCCCAAGCTCACCATCCACGGCGACCTCTACTACGAGGTGACACCCATAGGGTGCCCCACAGCGCCCCATAGGGCGCCCCATAGCGCCCCATAGCATCCTATGGCACCCAATGGCACCCTATAGCATCCTATGGCACCCAATGGCATCTAATGGCACCCCATTGTATCCCATGGAGCCCAAGCTCCCCATCCACGGCGACCTCTACTACGAGGTGACACCCATAGGGTGCCCCACAGCGCCCCATAGGGCGCCCCATAGCGCCCCATAGCATCCTATGGCACCCAATGGCACCCCATAGCATCCTATGGCACCCAATGGCACCCACTGGCACCCCATTGCATCGCATGGAGCCCAAGCTCACCATCCACGGCGACCTCTACTACGAGGTGACACCCACAGCACCCTATAGGGCACCCCATAGCGCCCCATAGTGCCCCATAGCTCCCCATGGCACCCCATAGCATCCTATGGCATCCTATGGCACCCAATGGCACCCCATAGCATCCCATGGAGCCCAAGCTCCCCATCCACAGGGACCTCTACTACGAGGTGTGACCCACAGCACCCCATAGCGCCCCATAGCGCCCCATAGCATCCTATGGGAACCCATATCATCTTATGGTATCCTATGGCACCCAATGGCACCCCATAGCATCCCATTGCATCCCATGGAGCCCAAGCTCCCCATCCACAGCGACCTCTACTACGAGGTGTGACCCATAGCGCGCCCCATAGGGCACCCCATAGCACCCCATAGCACCCCATAGCACCCCATGGCACCCAATGGCACCATGGAGCCCAAGCTCCCCATCCACAGGGACCTCTACTATGAGGTGCCAGCTGTAGGGCACCCCATAGCGCCCCATAGCACCCATAGGGCGCCCCATAGCGCCCCATAGGGCACCCCATAGCATCCTATGGCACTCAATGGCACCCCATAGCGTCCCATGGACCCCAAACTCATCATCCATGGGGAGCTCTACTACGAGGTGCCACCTGTAGGGCGCCCCATAGGGCACCCCATAGCGCCCCATAGCACCCCATGGCACCCCATAGGGCACCCTATACCCCAAATCCCCCATAACCCCACAAATCCCCCCCAAGTTCCCCTCAGATCCCCTACAACACCACAAACCCTACAAATCCCCCATAACCCCCCACATCTCCTACAAACCCCCCAAATCCCCTACAACCCTGCAAATCCCTTACGAACTCCCTACAAAGCCCTACAAATCCCCTACAAATCCTCCCCAAATCCCCCATAACTCCCGAAATCCCCTACAAACCCTCTACAACCCCCCCGAATCCCCCCCATAACTTTCCAAATCCCCTACAAACCCCCCCCAAGTCCCCTCAAATCCCCTACAACCCCACAAACCCCACAAATCCCCCACAAACCCCACAAATCCCCTACAAATCCCCTACAACTCCCCTACAACCCCCCCCCAATCCCCTACAAACCCTACAAACGCCCTACAAATCCCCCACAAACCCTACAAACCCCACAAATCCCCTACAAACCCTGCAAACCCCACAAATCCCCCCCAGATCCCCTACAAACCCCACAAAGCCCTCAAACCCTACAAACCCGCACAAACCCCACAAACCCCAAATCCCCCACAACCCCCAAATCCCCTACAAACCCCACAAACCCCACACACCCCACAAACCCCACAAATCCCCTACAAACCCCGCAAACCCCCCAAGTCTTCCCCAAATCCCCTACAACCCCCACAACCCCACAAACGCCCAAATCCCTCCCAAATCCCCCACAAACCCCAAATCCCCTACAAACCCCACAAACCCTACAAACCCCACAAGTCTCCCTCAAATCCCCTATAAACCCTACAAACCCTACAAATCCCCTACAAACCCCATACAACCCCCCCCCAAATCCCCTACAAACCCCCAAACCCCACAACCCCCACACACCCCACAAACCCCACAACCCCCCCAAAACCCACAACCCCCACAAACCCTACAAATCCCCCCCAAATCCCCTACAAACCCCACAAATCCCCTACAAACCCCACAAACCCCCCAAGTCTCCCCCAAATCCCCCACAACCCCCACAAACCCCCAAATCCCCCCACAGACCCCACAAACCCCAAATCCCCTACAACCCCCCCAAACCCCACAACCCCCCCAAACCCACAAACCCTACAAATCCCCTACAAACCCACAAACCCTACAAATCCCCTACAAACCCCACAAACCCTACAAATCCCCCACAGACCCCACAACCCCCGCAAACCCCACAACCTCCACAAACCCTACAAATCCCCTGCAAACCCCCAAACCCCACACACCCCACAAACCCCACAAATCCCCTACAAATCCGTTACAAATCCCCTACAAACCCCCAAACCCCACACACCCCACAACCCCTACAAACCCCACAAACCCCCTACAAAGCCCCCAACCCCCACAAACCCCACAACCCCCACAGACCCTACAAATCCCCTACAAATCCCCTACAAACCCCCAAACCCCACACACCCCACAACCCCCAGAAACCCCCTACGAACCCCACAACCCCACAAACCCCCAAATCCCCCTACAAACCCCACAACCCCCACAAACCCCACAAACCCCACAACGCCCACAAACCCACAAACCCTACAAATCCCCTACAAACCCCACGAATCCCCACAACCCCCACAAGCCCCAAATCCCCCACAAACCCCAAATCCCCTACAAACCGCACAAACCCCAAATTCCCTACAAACCTCCAAATGCCCCACAACCCCCCCAAACCCCACAACCCCCCCAAACCCTACAAACCCACAAACCCTACAAATCCCCTACAAACCCCACGAATCCCCAAATCCCCCACAACCCCCACAAACCCCACAAACCCCAAATCCCCCACAAACCCCAAATCCCCTACAAACCCCACAAATCCCCTACAAACCCCACAAACCCCCCAAGTCTCCCCCAAATCCCCCACAACCCCCTACAAACCCCACAACCCCCCCAAACCCCACAACCCCCAAATCCCCCACAACTCCCCCAAACCCCACAAACCCCCCAAACCCTACAAATCCCCTACAAACCCACAAACCCCCCCAAATCCCCTACAAACCCCACACACCCCAAATCCCCCACAACCCCCAAATCCCCCACAACCCCCCCAAACCCCACAAATCCCCCAAACCCTACAAATCCCCTACAAACCCCACGAATTCCCACAACCCCCACAAACCCCCAAATCCCCCACAACCCCCAAATCCCCTACAAAACCCACAACCCCCCCAGACCCCACAAACCCCCACAAACCCCACAAACCCCCTACAAACCCCACAACGCCCACAAACCCCCCAAACCCTACAAATCCCCTACAAACCCCACAAAACCCTCCTCCAAATCCCCCACAAACCCCCCAAGTCTCCCCCAAATCCCCTACAAACCCCACACACCCCAAATCCCCCACAACCCCCACAACCCCCCCAAACCCCACAAATCCCCCAAACCCTACAAATCCCCTACAAACCCACAAACCCCCAAATCCCCCTACAAACCCCACAAACCCCCCAAGTCTTCCCCAAATCCCCTACAAACCCCACAAACCCTACAAATCCCCTACAAACCCCACAAACCCCACACACCCCACAACCCCCCCAAATCCCCCACAACCCCCAAATCCCCTACTAACCCCACAAACCCCACAAGCCCCAAATCCCCCACAAACCCCAAATCCCCTACAAACCCCACAAACCCCCCAAATCCCTCCCAAATCCCCTAGAAACCCCACAAATCCCCTATAAACCCCCCAAACCCCCCAAACCCCACAGACCCCACAAACCCCACAAACCCCCTACAAACCCCACAACGCCCACAAACCCACAAACCCTACAAATCCCCTACAAACCCCACAAACCCCCCAAGTCTCCCCCAAATCCACTACAAACCCCCAAATCCCCCACACACCCCACAACCCCCACAAACCCCACAACCCCCAAATCCCCTACAAACCCCACAACCCCCACAAACCCCACAAACCCTACAAATCCCCTACAAACCCCCAAACCCTACAAATCGCCTACAAAGCCCACAAACCCCACAAATCCCCCACAACCCCACCAAACCCCACAAACCCTACAAATCCCCTACAAACCCCACAACCCTCACAAACGCTACAGATTCCCTACAACCCCCACACACCCCCAAAACCCTACAAATCCCCTACAAACCCACAAACCCTACAAACCCCCTACAAACCCCCAAACCCTACAAACCCCCTACAAACCCCCAAACCCTACAAATCCCCTACAAACCCCCAAACCCTACAAATCCCCTACAAACCCCACAAACCCCACAAACCCCCCAAGTCTTCCCCAAATCCCCTACAAACCCCACACACCCCAAATCCCCCACAACCCCCACAAACCCCCAAGTCTCCCCCAAATCCCCTACAAACCCCCAAATCCCCTACAAACCCCACACACCCCACAAACCCCACAGACCCCACAAACCCCACAAACCCCCTACAACCCCCACAACCCCCAAATCCCCCACAACCCCCCCAAACCCCACAACTCCCCAAACCCTACAAATCCCCTACAAACCCCCAAACCCTACAAACCCCCTACAAACCCCACAAACCCCACAACCCCCCCAAACCCCCCAAACCCCACAAACCCTACAAATCCCCTACAAATCCCCTACAAACCCCACTGCAGGGCAAGGAGTTCGAGACGCGGCTGAAGGAGAAAAAGCCGGGAGACCTTTCGGATGAGCTGCGCATCGCCCTGGGGATGCCTGTGGGGCCGGTGAGCGCGACCCCAAATCCCAAATCCTAAATCCCAAATCCTAAATAGGGCTGAGCGCCCTGGGGATGCCTGTGGGGCCGGTGAGCGCGACCCCAAATCCCAAATCCCAAATCCTAAATAGGGCTGAGCGCCCTGGGGATGCCTGTGGGGCCGGTGAGCGCGACCCCAAATCCCAAATCCCATAAATAGGGTGATCCTAAATAGGGCTGAGCGCCCTGGGGATGCCTGTGGGGCCGGTGAGCGCGACCCCAAATCCCAAATCCTAAATCCCAAATCCTAAATAGGGCTGAGCGCCCTGGGGATGCCTGTGGGGCCGGTGAGCGCGACCCTAAATCCTAAATCCCATAAATAGGGTGATCCTAAATAGGGGATGACCCCAAATAGGGGTGATCCTAAATAGCTGGGACCCCAAATAGGGCTGAACCCAAATGGGGGATGATCCTAAATAGCATGGACCCCAAATAGGGCTGACCCCAAATAGGGGATGATCCTAAATAGCAGGGACCCCAAATAGGGCTGAGCGCCCTGGGGATGCCTGTGGGGCCGGTGAGCGCGACCCCAAATCCCAAATCCCAAATCCTAAATAGGGCTGAGCGCCCTGGGGATGCCTGTGGGGCCGGTGAGCGCGACCCCAAATCCCAAATCCCAAATCCTAAATAGGGCTGAGCGCCCTGGGGATGCCTGTGGGGCCGGTGAGCGCGACCCCAAATCCCAAATCCCATAAATAGGGTGATCCTAAATAGGGCTGAGCGCCCTGGGGATGCCTGTGGGGCCGGTGAGCGCGACCCCAAATCCCAAATCCTAAATCCCAAATCCTAAATAGGGCTGAGCGCCCTGGGGATGCCTGTGGGGCCGGTGAGCGCGACCCCAAATCCTAAATCCCAAATCCTAAATAGGGCTGAGCGCCCTGGGGATGCCTGTGGGGCCGGTGAGCGCGACCCCAAATCCCAAATCCTAAATCCCAAATCCTAAATAGGGCTGAGCGCCCTGGGGATGCCTGTGGGGCCGGTGAGCGCGACCCTAAATCCTAAATCCCATAAATAGGGTGATCCTAAATAGGGGATGACCCCAAATAGGGGTGATCCTAAATAGCTGGGACCCCAAATAGGGCTGAACCCAAATGGGGGATGATCCTAAATAGCATGGACCCCAAATAGGGCTGACCCCAAATAGGGGATGATCCTAAATAGCAGGGACCCCAAATAGGGCTGAGCGCCCTGGGGATGCCTGTGGGGCCGGTGAGCGCGACCCCAAATCCCAAATCCCAAATCCTAAATAGGGCTGAGCGCCCTGGGGATGCCTGTGGGGCCGGTGAGCGCGACCCCAAATCCCAAATCCCAAATCCTAAATAGGGCTGAGCGCCCTGGGGATGCCTGTGGGGCCGGTGAGCGCGACCCCAAATCCCAAATCCCATAAATAGGGTGATCCTAAATAGGGCTGAGCGCCCTGGGGATGCCTGTGGGGCCGGTGAGCGCGACCCCAAATCCCAAATCCTAAATCCCAAATCCTAAATAGGGCTGAGCGCCCTGGGGATGCCTGTGGGGCCGGTGAGCGCGACCCCAAATCCTAAATCCCAAATCCTAAATAGGGCTGAGCGCCCTGGGGATGCCTGTGGGGCCGGTGAGCGCGACCCCAAATCCCAAATCCTAAATCCCAAATCCTAAATAGGGCTGAGCGCCCTGGGGATGCCTGTGGGGCCGGTGAGCGCGACCCCAAATCCTAAATCCCAAATCCTAAATAGGGCTGAGCGCCCTGGGGATGCCTGTGGGGCCGGTGAGCGCGACCCCAAATCCCAAATCCTAAATCCCAAATCCTAAATAGGGCTGAGCGCCCTGGGGATGCCTGTGGGGCCGGTGAGCGCGACCCTAAATCCTAAATCCCATAAATAGGGTGATCCTAAATAGGGGATGACCCCAAATAGGGGTGATCCTAAATAGCTGGGACCCCAAATAGGGCTGAACCCAAATGGGGGATGATCCTAAATAGCATGGACCCCAAATAGGGCTGACCCCAAATAGGGGATGATCCTAAATAGCAGGGACCCCAAATAGGGCTGAGCGCCCTGGGGATGCCTGTGGGGCCGGTGAGCGCGACCCTAAATCCCAAATCCCATAAATAGGGTGATCCTAAATAGGGCTGAGCGCCCTGGGGATGCCTGTGGGGCCGGTGAGCGCGACCCCAAATCCCAAATCCCATAAATAGGGTGATCCTAAATAGGGCTGAGCGCCCTGGGGATGCCTGTGGGGCTGGTGAGCGCGACCCCAAATCCCAAATCCTAAATCCTAAATCCCAAATCCTAAATAGGGCTGAGCGCCCTGGGGATGCCTGTGGGGCCGGTGAGCGCGACCCCAAATCCCAAATCCTAAATCCCAAATCCTAAATAGGGCTGAGCGCCCTGGGGATGCCTGTGGGGCCGGTGAGCGCGACCCCAAATCCCAAATCCCAAATCCTAAATAGGGCTGAGCGCCCTGGGGATGCCTGTGGGGCCGGTGAGCGCGACCCCAAATCCCAAATCCTAAATCCCAAATCCTAAATAGGGCTGAGCGCCCTGGGGATGCCTGTGGGGCCGGTGAGCGCGACCCCAAATCCCAAATCCCAAATCCTAAATAGGGCTGAGTGCCCTGGGGATGCCTGTGGGGCCGGTGAGCGCGACCCCAAATCCCAAATCCTAAATCCCAAATCCTAAATAGGGCTGAGCGCCCTGGGGATGCCTGTGGGGCCAGTGAGCGCGACCCCAAATCCCAAATCCCAAATCCTAAATAGGGCTGAGTGCCCTGGGGATGCCTGTGGGGCCGGTGAGCGCGACCCTAAATCCTAAATCCCATAAATAGGGTGATCCTAAATAGGGCTGAGCGCCCTGGGGATGCCTGTGGGGCTGGTGAGCGGGATCCTAAATCCCAAATCCCAAATCCTAAATAGGGCTGAGCGCCCTGGGGATGCCTGTGGGGCCGGTGAGCGCGACCCCAAATCCCAAATCCTAAATCCCAAATCCTAAATAGGGCTGAGCGCCCTGGGGATGCCTGTGGGGCCGGTGAGCGCGACCCCAAATCCCAAATCCCAAATCCTAAATAGGGCTGAGCGCCCTGGGGATGCCTGTGGGGCCGGTGAGCGCGACCCCAAATCCCAAATCCCAAATCCCAAATAGGGCTGAGCGCCCTGGGGATGCCTGTGGGGCCGGTGAGCGCGACCCTAAATCCTAAATCCCATAAATAGGGTGATCCTAAATAGGGCTGAGCGCGCTGGGGATGCCTGTGGGGCTGGTGAGCGCGACCCTAAATCCCAAATCCCAAATCCCAAATCCTAAATAGGGCTGAGCGCCCTGGGGATGCCTGTGGGGCCGGTGAGTGGGGCGACCCTAAATCGCAAATCCTAAATCCTAAATAGGGCTGACCGCCCTGGGCCAGTCAGTGGTGACCCTAAATCCGAAATCCCATAAATAGGGTGATCCTAAATAGGGCTGAGCGCCCTGGGGATGCCTGTGGGGCCGGTGAGCGCGACCCCAAATCCCAAATCCCATAAATAGGGTGATCCTAAATAGGGCTGAGCGCCCTGGGGATGCCTGTGGGGCCGGTGAGCGCGACCCCAAATCCTAAATCCCAAATCCTAAATAGGGCTGAGCGCCCTGGGGATGCCTGTGGGGCCGGTGAGCGCGACCCCAAATCCCAAATCCTAAATCCTAAATAGGGCTGAGCGCCCTGGGGATGCCTGTGGGGCTGGTGAGCGTGACCCTAAATCCCAAATCCTAAATCCTAAATAGGGCTGAGCGCCCTGGGGATGCCTGTGGGGCCGGTGAGCGCGACCCTAAATCCTAAATCCCATATGGGGTGATCCTAAATAGGGGATGACCCCAAATAGGGGTGATCCTAAATAGCTGGGACCCCAAATAGGGCTGAACCCAAATAGGGGATGATCCTAAATAGCAGGGACCCCAAATAGGGCTGAGCGCCCTGGGGATGCCTGTGGGGCCGGTGAGCGCGACCCTAAATCCCAAATCCCATAAATAGGGTGATCCTAAATAGGGCTGAGCGCCCTGGGGATGCCTGTGGGGCCGGTGAGTGGGATCCTAAATCCTAAATCCCATAAATAGGGTGATCCTAAATAGGGCTGAGCGCCCTGGGGATGCCTGTGGGGCCGGTGAGCGCGACCCCAAATCCCAAATCCCATAAATAGGGTGATCCTAAATAGGGCTGAGCGCCCTGGGGATGCCTGTGGGGCTGGTGAGCGCGACCCCAAATCCCAAATCCTAAATCCTAAATCCCAAATCCTAAATAGGGCTGAGCGCCCTGGGGATGCCTGTGGGGCCGGTGAGCGCGACCCCAAATCCCAAATCCTAAATCCCAAATCCTAAATAGGGCTGAGCGCCCTGGGGATGCCTGTGGGGCCGGTGAGCGCGACCCCAAATCCCAAATCCCAAATCCTAAATAGGGCTGAGTGCCCTGGGGATGCCTGTGGGGCCGGTGAGCGCGACCCTAAATCCCAAATCCCATAAATAGGGTGATCCTAAATAGGGCTGAGCGCCCTGGGGATGCCTGTGGGGCCGGTGAGTGGGATCCTAAATCCTAAATCCCATAAATAGGGTGATCCTAAATAGGGCTGAGCGCCCTGGGGATGCCTGTGGGGCCGGTGAGCGCGACCCCAAATCCCAAATCCCATAAATAGGGTGATCCTAAATAGGGCTGAGCGCCCTGGGGATGCCTGTGGGGCCGGTGAGCGCGACCCCAAATCCCAAATCCCATAAATAGGGTGATCCTAAATAGGGCTGAGCGCCCTGGGGATGCCTGTGGTGCCAGTGAGTGGGGATCCTAAATCCCAAATCCTAAATCCCATATGGGGTGATCCTAAATAGGGCTGAGCGCCCTGGGGATGCCTGTGGGGCCGGTGAGTGGGGCGACCCTAAATCCTAAATCCTATAAATAGGGTGATCCTAAATAGGGCTGAGCTCGGACCCCAAATAGCTCTGACCCTAAATGAGCTGTGACCCTACATGAGCTCTGACCCTAAATGACCCTAAATGAGCTCTGACCCTATAAATGAGCTGTGACCCTAAATGAGCTGTGACCCTACCTGAGCTCTGACCCCAAATAGCTGTGACCCCAAATAGCTCTGACCCCAAATGAGCTGTGACCCTATAAATGAGGTGTGCCCCCAAATGACCCCAAATGAGCTGTGACCCTATAAATGAGCTGTGACCCCAAATAGCTCTGACCTCAAATAGCTGTGACCCTAAATAGCTGTGACCCTAAATGAGCTCTGACCCTATGTGAGCTCTGACCCCAAATAGCTGCGACCCTACATGAGGTCTGCCCCTACCTGAGCTGTGACCCCAAATAGCTGTGACCCTATATGAGCTCTGATCCTAAATGAGTTCTGACCCTAAATGAGCTCTGACCCTATAAATGAGCTGTGACCCTATAAATGAGCTGTGACCCCAAATGAGCTCTGACCCTATAAATGAGCTGTGACCCTATAAATGGGCTGTGACCCTAAATGAGCTCTGACCCTATAAATGAGCTGTGACCCTAAATGAGCTCTGACCCTATATAGGGGCTGATCCTAATAGCTGTGACCCCAAATAGCTGTGACCCCAAATAGCTGTGACCCTAAATGAGCTCTGACCCTATAAATGAGCTGTGACCCTACCTGAGCTGTGACCCTATAAATGACTTGTGACCCTAAATGAGCTCTGACCCTATAAATGAGCTGTGACCCTAAATGAGCACTGACCCTATATGAGTTGTGACCCCAAATAGTTCTGACCCCAAATAGCTGTGACCCCAAATAGCTCTGACCCTACATGAGCTCTGACCCCAAATAGCTCTGACCCCAAATAGCTCTGACCCTAAATGAGCTCTGACTCTATGTGAGCTCTGACCCTATATGAGCATTGACCCTATATGAGTTATGACCCCAAATAGCTCTGACCCCAAATAGCTCTGACCCTATAAATGAGCTGTGCCCCCAAATAGCTGTGACCCTATATAGGGGCTGATCCTAATAGCTGTGACCCCAAATAGCTGTGACCCCAAATAGCTCTGACCCTAAATACAGGCTGACCCTACATGAGCTGTGACCCCAAATAGCTGTGACCCCAAATAGCTCTGACCCTATATGAGCTGTGACCCTAAATGAGCTCTGACCCCAAATAGCTGTGACCCCAAATGAGGTCTGACCCTGTATGAGCTCTGACCCCAAATAGTTCTGACCCCAAATAGCTCTGACCCTAAATGAGCTCTGACCCTACCTGAGCTGTGACCCCAAATAGCTGTGACCCTGCATGAGCTCTGACCCTATATGAGCTCTGACCCTAAATGAGCTGTGACCCTATAAATGAGCTGTGCCCCCAAATGACCCCAAATGAGCTGTGACCCTATAAATGAGCTGTGCCCCCAAATGACCCCAAATGAGCTGTGACCCTATAAATGAGCTGTGACCCTAAATGAGCTGTGACCCTATAAATGAGCTGTGACCCCAAATGAGCTCTGACCCTATAAATGAGCTATGACCCTAAATGAGCTGTGACCCTATAAATGAGCTGTGCCCCCAAATGACCCCAAATGAGCTGTGACCCTATAAATGAGCTGTGACCCTAAATGAGCTGTGACCCTATAAATGAGCTGTGCCCCCAAATGACCCCAAATGAGCTGTTACCCTATAAATGAGCTGTGACCCTAAATGAGCTCTGACCCTATAAATGAGCTGTGCCCCCAAATGACCCTACATGAGCTGTGACCCTATAAATGAGCTGTGACCCTAAATGAGCTCTGACCCTATAAATGAGCTGTGCCCCCAAATGACCCCAAATGAGCTGTGACCCTATAAATGAGCTGTGACCCTAAATGAGCTGTGACCCTATAAATGAGCTGTGCCCCCAAATGACCCCAAATGAGCTGTGACCCTATAAATGAGCTGTGACCCTAAATGAGCTGTGACCCTATAAATGAGCTGTGCCCCCAAATGACCCCAAATGAGCTGTGACCCTATAAATGAGCTGTGACCCTATAAATGAGCTGTGCCCCCAAATGACCCCAAATGAGCTGTGACCCTATAAATGAGCTGTGCCCCCAAATGACCCCAAATGAGCTGTGACCCTATAAATGAGCTGTGCCCCCAAATGACCCCAAATGAGCTGTGACCCTATAAATGAGCTGTGACCCTATAAATGAGCTGTGACCCCAAACGCCCCCCGTTGCCGCAGAGCGCGCACAAGGTGCCCCCGCCGTGGCTGATCGCCATGCAGCGCTACGGCCCGCCGCCATCTTACCCCAACCTGCGCATCCCCGGCCTCAACTCCCCCATCCCCGAGGTACGGGGCATTGTGGGTAACGGGGGCATTGTGGGTAACGGGGGGGTAATGGGGGGTAATGGGTGGGTAATGGGGGCATTGTGGGTAATGGGGCATTGTGGGTAATGGGCAGTGTGGGTAATGGGGGGGTAATGGGTGGGTAATGGGGGGAATTGTAGGTAATGGGGGGGTAATGGGGGAATTGTGGGTAATGGGGGGGTAATGGGTGGGTAATGGGGGAATTGTGGGTAATGGGTGGGTAATGGGGGGGAATGGGGGGAATTGTAGGTAATGGGTGGGTAATGGGGGAATTGTGGGTAATGGGGGGGTAATGGGTGGGTAATGGGGGAATTGTGGGTAATGGGGGGTAATGGGGGGTAATGGGGGGAATTGTAGGTAATGGGGGGGTAATGGGGGAATTGTGGGTAATGGGGGGGTAATGGGTGGGTAATGGGGGCATTGTGGGTAATGGGGCATTGTGGGTAATGGGCAGTGTGGGTAATGGGGGGGTAATGGGTGGGTAATGGGGGGAATTGTAGGTAATGGGGGGGTAATGGGGGAATTGTGGGTAATGGGGGGGTAATGGGTGGGTAATGGGGGAATTGTGGGTAATGGGTGGGTAATGGGGGGGAATGGGGGGAATTGTAGGTAATGGGGGGGTAATGGGGGAATTGTGGGTAATGGGGGGGTAATGGGTGGGTAATGGGGGAATTGTGGGTAATGGGGGGTAATGGGGGGTAATGGGGGGAATTGTAGGTAATGGGGGGGTAATGGGGGGATTGTGGGTAATGGGGGGGTAATGGGTGGGTAATGGGGGAATTGTGGGTAATGGGGCATTGTGGGTAATGGGGGAATTGTGGGTAATGGGGGGTAATGGGGGGTAATGGGGGGAATTGTAGGTAATGGGGGGGTAATGGGGGAATTGTGGGTAATGGGGGGGTAATGGGTGGGTAATGGGGGAATTGTGGGTAATGGGGCATTGTGGGTAATGGGGGAATTGTGGGTAATGGGGGGTAATGGGGGGTAATGGGGGGAATTGTAGGTAATGGGGGGGTAATGGGGGAATTGTGGGTAATGGGGGGGTAATGGGTGGGTAATGGGGGAATTGTGGGTAATGGGGCATTGTGGGTAATGGGCAGTGTGGGTAATGGGGAGTAATGGGGGGTAATGGGGGGAATTGTAGGTAATGGGGGGGTAATGGGGGAATTGTGGGTAATGGGGGGGTAATGGGTGGGAATTGTGGGTAATGGGGGGGGTAATGGGGTAATGGGGGAATTGTGGGTAATGGGGGGGTAATGGGGGCGTAATGGGGGAATTGTGTGTAATGGGGGGGTAATGGGGGGGTAATGGGGGGAATTGTGGGTAATGGAGGAATTGTGTGTAATGGGGGGGTAATGGGGGGGTAATGGGGGGAATTGTGGGTAATGGGGGAATTGTGGGTAATGGGTGGGTAATGGGGGAATTGTGGGTAATGGGGGGGTAATGGGGGGGTAATGGGGGGAATTGTGGGTAATGGGGGAATTGTGGGTAATGGGTGGGTAATGGGGGAATTGTGGGTAATGGGGGGGTAATGGGGGGGTAATGGGTGGGTAATGGGGGAATTGTGGGTAATGGGGGGGTAATGGGGGGGAATTGTGGGAATTGTGGGTAATGGGGGGGTGATGGGGGGGTAACGGGGGGAATTGTGGGTAATGGGGGAATTGTGGGTAGTGGGGGGGTAATGGGGGGAATTGTGGGTAATGGGGGGGTAATGGGTGGGTAATGGGGGAATTGTGGGTAATGGGGGGGTAATGGGGGGGAATGGGGGGAATTGTGGGTAATGGGGGGGTGATGGGGGGGTAACGGGGGGAATTGTGGGTAATGGGGGAATTGTGGGTAGTGGGGGGGTAATGGGGGGAATTGTGGGTAATGGGGGGGTAATGGGGGGAATTGTGGGTAATGGGCATTGTGGGTAATGTGTGGGGCACTGTGGGTAATATGGATATTGGGGGCATTGTGGGTAATATCGGGTATTGTGGGTAATGGAACGGGGCATTGTGGGTAATATGGGTAATATGTGGGGGATTGTGGGTAATACAGGGCATTGTGGGTACTGGGGGGCATTAAGGGTAGTGGAGTGGGGGGCATCGTGGGTAATGGGAGGCATTGTGGGTAATGGTACAGGGCATTTTGGGTAATATGGGGCATTATGGGATACATGGAGCATTATGGGTAATATGGGGCATTATGGGATATGTGGGGTATTATGGGTAATGGGGAGCATTGTGGGTAGTGTGTAGGGCATTGTGGGTAATGGAATGGGGGGCATTGTGGGTAATGGGGGGCATTGTGGGTAGCGTGGGTAACGTGGAGCATTATGGGATATGTAAGGCATTATCGGTAAGGGGGGGCATTATGGGTTGTGTGGGGCATTATGGGATGTGTGGGGCGTTATGGGATGTGTGGGGCATTTTGGGGTATGTGGGGTATTATGGGTAATGGAGGGCATTGTGGGTAATGGAATGTGGGGCATTGTGGGTAATGGGGGGCATTGTGGGTAGTGTGGGTAATGTGGGGCATTGTGGGATATGTCGGGCATTATGGGTAAGGAGGGGCATTATGGGTTGTGGGGCATTATGGGATGTGTGTGGCGTTATGGGTAATATGGGGCATTATGGGATGTGTGGGGTATTATGGGTAATATGGGGCATTATGGGGTATGTGGGGTATTATGGGTAATGGAGGGCATTGTGGGTAATGGAATGGGGCATTGTGGGTAACGGGGGTAATGGGGAGCATTGTGGGTAACGTGTAGGGCATTGTGGGTAATGGAATGGGGGGCATTATGGGATATGTCGGGCATTATGGGTAAGGGGGGGGCATTATGGGTTGTGTGGGGCATTATGGGATGTGTGGGGCGTTATGGGTAAGATAGAGGTATTATGGGATAGGTGAGGTATTATGGGATCTGTGGGGTATTATGGGATATGCGGGGCATTATGGGTAATATGGGGCATTATGGGATGTGTGGGGCATTATGGGATATGTGGGGCACTATGGGACGTTTTGGGATGTTATGCTGCGTTATGGGATGTATGGGATATTGTGGGATGTTATGGGTTGTTATGGGGTATTATTGGGTGCTAGAGAATACTATGGGGTGCTGTGCTCCCTATGGGGCGCTGTGGGGTGTTGTGTCCCCTATGGGGCGCTATGGGGGGCGCTATGGGGTGCTGTGCCCCCTATAGGGTGCTGTGGGGCGCTATGGGGCGCTGCATCCCTTATGGGGCGCTATGGGGCGCTGTGCTCTCTATGGGGCGCTATGGGACGCTATGGGGTGGAGTGTCTCCTATGGGGCTCTATGGGGTGCTGCGCCCCCTATGGAGTGCTATGGGGTGGAGTGTCCTCTATGGGGCGCTATGGGGTGCTGTGCCCCCTATTGGGTGCTGGGGGGTGCTCTGGGGCGCTTGCCCTCTATGGGGCGCTATGGGGCGCTATGGGGTGGAGTGTCTCCTATGGGGCGCTATGGGGCCCTGTGCCCCCTATGGGGTGCTATGGGGTGCTGTGCCCCCTATAGGGTGCTGTGGGGCGCTATGGGGCGGTGTGCTCTCTATGGGGCGCTATGGGACGCTATGGGGTGGAGTGTCTCCTATGGGGCTCTATGGGGTGCTGCGCCCCCTATGGAGTGCTATGGGGTGGAGTGTCCTCTATGGGGCGCTATGGGGCGCTATGGGGTGGAGTGTCTCCTATGGGGCGCTATGGGGTGCTGTGCCCCCTATGGGGCGCTATGGGGTGGAGTGTCCCCTATGGGGCGCTATGGGGCGCTGTGCCCCCTATGGGACGCTATGGGGTGCTGCGTCCCTTATGGGGTGCTATGGGGCGCTGTGCCCTCTATGGGGCGCTATGGAGGGCGCTGTGCCCTCTATGGGGTGCTACGGGGTGGAGCGTCCCCTATGGGGGGCGCTATGGGGCGCTGCGCCCCCTATGGGGTGCTGTGCTCCATATAGGGTGCTGTGTGGCACTGTGCTCTCTATGGGGCGGTATGGGGCTCTGTGCCTCCTATGGGGCGCTATGGGGCAGGCCCCACATCGTGCCCCCCCCCGGACCCCCCCCCCAGGGCTGTTCATTCGGGTACCACGCGGGGGGCTGGGGGAAACCCCCCGTGGACGAGACGGGGAAGCCGCTCTATGGGGACGTCTTCGGCACCAACGCCGCCGAGTTCCAGGTGCGACCCCCACCCACATCCCCCCCCCACAACCCACAACCCCCCCCGCCCCCCCCCAGAGCCCCCCCCAAACCCACAACCCCCCCCACCCCCCCCCCCCACATCCCCCCTACCCACACCCAAATCACCCCCCCACCCACATCCCCCCTACCCACACCCAAATCACCCCCCCCCCCCACATCCCCCCTACCCACACCCACATCACCCCCCCACCCACATCCCCCCCAATGCACCCACTCCCCCCCCCCACATCTGCCCCCAATCCACCCCCACCCACCCACCCACATCCCCCCGCACCCCACTCACACCCCCCCAACCCACCCCCCCCATATACTCCCCCACCCCCCCACCCAAATCTCCCCCAATCCACCCCCACCCCCCCACCCACACCCCCCCACACCCCCACTCACACCCCCCCAACCCCCCCACCCCTCCACCCACATCCCCCCTTCCACACCCACCCCTCCACCCCCATCCAGCCCCCCCCACCCACATCCCCCCCTACCCACACCCACATCACCCCCCCACCCACATCCCCCCCAATGCACCCACTCCCCCCCCCACATCTGCCCCCAATCCACTCCCCCCCACCCACCCACATCCCCCCCACCCACATCCCCCCCCATCCACACCCACCCACCCCCCCAACCCACCCACACCCCCCCCCACACCCATCCACCCCCCCACATCCACCCCCCAAACCACAAACCACCCCCACCCCCACACCTATATCCCCCCCCACCGCCACCCACCCACATCCCCCCCTCCTTCCACAGCCACCCCCACCCCCCCCCACTCACACCACCCCCACCCACACCCCCCCATCCCCCCCACCCACACCCCCCCACCCCTCCCCACACCACCCCCACCCACACCCCCCCATCCCCCCCCACCCACACCCCCCCACCCCCTCCCCACACCACCCCCACCCACACCCCCCCATCCCCCCCCACCCACACCCCCCCACCCCTCCCCACACCACCCCCACCCACACCCCCCCATCCCCCCCCACCCACACCCCCCCACCCCTCCCCACACCACCCCCCACCCACACCCCCCCATCCCCCCCCACCCACACCCCCCCCACCCCTCCCCACACCACCCCCACCCACACCCCCCCATCCCCCCCCACCCACACCCCCCCACCCCTCCCCACACCACCCCACCCACACCCCCCACCCCCCCACCCCCCCACCCACCCCCCCCACCCCTCCCCACACCCCCCACCCACACCCACATCCCCCCCCATCCACACCCACCCCATCCCTCCCCCCTCCCCACATCTCCCCCCAACCCACCCACATCCCCCCCCCAACCCCACAACCCCCCCCAACCCACCCCCCCCACATCCCCTCCCACCCACCCCCACTTCCCCCCTCACCCCCCACCCACATCCCTTCCCACCCTCACCCACCACCCCCCACCCACATCCCTCCCCCACCCCCCCGCATCTCCCCCAACCACCCCCACCCCCCCACCAACATCCCCCCCACCCACAACCCCCCCCCACCCACCCCCCTCCCCACATCCCCCCTCCTACCCACCACGCCCCCCCCCACATCCACCCCAAACCCCCCCCACCCACACCCCCACCCATCCACCCACATCCCCCCCTCCTTCCACACCCACCCCCCACCCCCCCGTCCCCCCCCCACCCACACCCACCCACCCCCCCTCACATCCCCCCCCACCCACATCCCCCCCATCCCCCCCACCCCCATCCCCCCACCCGCACCCCCACCCATCCACCCACACCCACCCACCCCCCCTCACATCCCCCCCCACCCACATCCCCCCCCATCCACACCCACCCACATCCCTCCCCCCCTCACATCTCCCCCCAACCCACCCTCACCCACCCACCCACCCACCCACCCACATCCCGCCCCCAACCCACAACCCCCCCCAGCCCCCCCACCCACATCCCTGCCCATCTCCCCCCCCAACCCACAACCCCCCACCCACATCCCCCCCACCCACCCACACCCGCATCTCCCCCCACCCACACCCCCCCATAGTCCCTTTTTCAGGGTCCCCCCCCCCCCCCCATAATCCTCCCGGGGGTCTCAGCCCCCCCATAACCCCACATCTCCCCCCCCCCCCGGGAGTCTCACCCTATATAATCCCCCCCCCCCAATTCCTCCTGGGGGTCCCCACCCCCCCATAATCCTCCCGGGGGTTTCACCCCATATAATCCCCCTCCCCAAGTCCTTTTGGGGGTCCTCACCCCCCCACAGTCCTCCTGGGGGTCCCCATCTCTTCGCGGTCCTCCCAGGGGTCTCAGCCCCATGTAACCCCCCCCCCCACTCCGTTTTTGGGGTCCCCCCTCCCATATTTGCCCCCCTCCATATTTGCCCCCCCCCCCCCACGTTTGCCCCCCCCCAGGCCAAGGAGGAGGAGGAGGAGATCGACCGCACGCCGTGGGGGGAGCTGGAGCCGTCGGACGAGGAGTCGTCGGAGGAGGAGGAGGAGGAGGAGAGCGACGACGAGAAGCCCGACGACAGCGGCTTCGTCACCCCGGCCGACAGGTGCTGCCCTGCCCCAGAGCTGCCCCATTAGCGCTGCCCCATAGCGCTGCCCCATAGCTGCCCCATAGCTGCCCCATAGATATCCCATAAGCATCCCATAGCTCTGCCCCATAGGCATCCCATAGCTGTCCCATAGTTCTGCCCCATAGCTGCCCCATAGATGCCCCATAGCGCTGCCCCATAGATATCCCATAAGCGTCCCATAGCTCTGCCCCATAGCACTGCCCCATAGCTGCCCCATAGCTGCCCCATAGCTCTGCCCCATAGCTCTGCCCTATAGTTGCCCCATAGCACTGCCCCATAGCTCTGCCCTATAGTTGCCCCATAGCGCTGCCCCATAGCGCTGCCCCATAGATATCCCATAAGCACCCCATAGCTCTGCCCCATAGCTCTGCCCTATAGTTGCCCATAGCTCTGCCCATAGCTCTGCCCCATAGCGCTGCCCCATAGCGCTGCCCCATAGCTGCCCCATAGCACTGCCCCATAGCACTGCCCATAGTTCTGCCCCATAGCTCTGCCCCATAGCGCTGCCCCATAGCGCTGCCCCATAGATATCCCATAGATATCCCATAAGCATCCCATAACTTTGCCCCATAGCCCTGCCCCATAGGTGTCCCATAGTTCTGCCCCATAGCTACCCCATAGTTGCCCCATAGCGCTGCCCCATAGTGCTGCCCCATAGCTCTGCCCCGTAGATATCCCATAGGCATCCCATAGCTGCCCCATAGCGCTGCCCCATAGCGCTGCCCCATAGCTCTGCCCCATAGCTCTGCCCCATAGCTGTTCTGTAGCTCTGCCCCATAGATATCCCATAGACATCCATAGCTGCCCCATAGCTCTCCCCATAGCGCTGCCCCATAGCTCTGCCCTATAGCGCTGCCCCATAGCTGCCCCATAGCTGCCCCATAGATATCCCATAAGCATCCCATAGCTCTGCCCCATAACACTGCCCCATAACTTCCTATAGCTCTACCCCATAGCTGCCCCATAGCTCTGCCCCATAGCGCTGCCCCATAACTTTCCTATAGCTCTGCCCCATAGATATCCCATAGACATCCCATAGCTGCCCCATAGCTGCCCCATAGCGCTGCCCCATAGTTCTGCCCTATAGCTCTGCCCCATAGCGCTGCCCCATAGCTGCCCCATAGATATCCCATAAGCATCCCATAGCTCTGCCCCATAACTTTCCTATAGCTGTGCCCCATAGCTGCCCCATAGGCATCCCATAGCTGCCCCATAGCTCTGCCCCATAGCTGCCCCATAGCTTTGCCCCATAGCTATCCCATGGATAACCCATAAGCGTCCCATAGCTCTGCCCCATAGCGCTGCCCCATAGCGGTGCCCCCATAGATATCCCATAGCTGCCCCTTA
Organism: Lophura swinhoii; assembly: GCA_030408155.1. Taxonomy (NCBI): domain Eukaryota; kingdom Metazoa; phylum Chordata; class Aves; order Galliformes; family Phasianidae; genus Lophura; species Lophura swinhoii. Next base: position 190,028 of record CM059483.1, on the reverse strand, counting down.
ACTCTGCCCCATAGCTGCCCCATAGCACTGCCCCATAGATATCCCATAGATATCACATAGGCATCCCATAGCTCTGCCCCATAGCTGCCCCATAGCTGCCCCATAGCTCTGCCCCATAGCTCTGCCCCATAGCTGCCCCATAGCGCTGCCGCATAGCTTTCCTATAGCGCTGCCCCATAGCTCTGCCCCATAGCGCTGCCCCATAGATATCACATAGGCATCCCATAGCTCTGCCCCATAGCTCTGTCCTATAGCGCTGCCCCATAGCTGCCCCATAGCGCTGCCCCATAGCTGCCCCATAGCTCTGTCCTATAGCGCTGCCCCATAGCTGCCCCATAGCGCTGCCCCATAGCTGCCCCATAGCTCTGTCCTATAGCGCTGCCCCATAGCTGCCCCATAG
>CM059483.1:144212-189528 GCA_030408155.1 Lophura swinhoii | reverse complement strand
TTAACGAACTCGGTCGTTAATGAAGCCGGTCACTAATGAACTCGGTCGTTAATGAAGCCGGTCACTAATGAACTCGTCGTTAACGAACTCGGTCATTAATCAACTCAGCCATTAATCAACTCGGTCGTTAATGAACTCGGTCGTTAACGAACTCGGTCGTTAACGAAGCCGGTCACTAATGAACTCAGTCATTAATCAACTCAGCCATTAATGAACTCGGTCGTTAATGAATTCGGTCATTAATCAACTCAGTCGTTAATGAACTCGGTCGTTAATTAATTCTGTTGTTAATTAATTACCCCGCACAGCTGGAGGACGCAGACGCCGAGCCGTCGGATGGCAGCGAATGGGGGGGGACGGCAGCGGTGAGCGGCCCCAAAAACCCCAAAAAACCCTAAAATGACCCCAAAATGACCCCAAAAAGCCCCAAATGGCCCCAGTATGACCCCAAATGACCCCCGAAAGACCCCAAAAAACCTAAAATGACCCCAAACGGCCCCAAAATGACTCCAAGTGACCCCAAAAAACCCCAAAATGACCCCAAACGGCCCCAAAATGACTCCAAGTGACCCCCAAAAAACCCCAAAATGACCCCCGAAAGACCCCAAAAAACCTAAAATGACCCCAAAAAGACCCCAAAATGACCCCCGAAAGACCCCAAAAACCCTAAAATGACCCCAAAAAGGCCCCAAAATGACCCCAAAAAACCCCAAAATGACCCAAAAAGGCCCCAAAAGACCCCAAATGACCCCAAAAAACCCCAAAATGACCCCAAAAAGGCCCCAAAATGACCCAGGAAACCCTAAAATGACCCAAAAAAACTAGAATGACCCCAAAATGACCCAAAATGACCCCCAGAAAGCCCAAGATGACCCCAAAAGGCCCAAAAAACCCAAAATGACCCCAAAAAGCCCAAAATGGCCCCAAATGACCCTAAAATGACCCCAAAAAACCCTAAAATGACCCCAAACGGCCCCAAAATGACCCTAAAATGACCCCAAAAAGGCCCCAAAATGACCCCAGGAAACCCTAAAATGACCCCAAAAAAACCTAAAATGACCCCAAAATGACCCCAAAATGACCCCCAGAAAGCCCAAGATGACCCCAAAACACCCCAAATGACCCCAAAAAGCCCAAAATGGCCATAAATGACCCTAAAATGACCTCAAAAACCCTAAAATGACCCCAAACGGCCCCAAAGCGACCCTAAAAATGACCCCAAAAAGGCCCCAAATGACCCCAGGAAACCCTAAACTGACCCCAAAAAAACCTAGAATGACCCCAAAATGACCCCAAAATGACCCCCAGAAAGCCCAAAATGACCCCAAAAGGCCCCAAAAAACCCAAAATGACCCCAACAAGCCCAAAATGGCTCCAAATGACCCTAAATGACCCCAAAAAACCCTAAAATGACCCCAAACGGCCCCAAAATGACCCTAAAATGACCCCAAATGAGCCCAAAATGACCCCAGGAAACCCTAAAATGACCCAAAAAAACCTAAAATGACCCCAAAATGACCCCAAAATGACCCCCAGAAAGCCCAAGATGACCCCAAAACACTCCAAAATGACCCCAAAAGGCCCCAAAAACCCAAAATGACCCCAACAAGCCCAAAATGGCCCCAAATGACCCTAAAATGACCCCAAAAAACCCTAAAATGACCCCAAACGGCCCCAAAGTGACCCTAAAATGACCCCAAAATGGACCCCAAAAAATGCCAAAATGGCCCCAAATGACCCCAAAATGACCCCCAAAAAACCCCAAATGACCCCAAATGACCCCCAAAGACCACAAAAAACCCTAAAATGACCCCAAAAAGGCCCAAGTGACCCCAAAAAACCCCAAAATGACCCCAAAAAGGCCCCAAAATGACCCAAAATGACCCCAAAAAGACTCCAAGTGACCCCAAAAGACCCAAAAAACCCTAAAATGGCCCCAAAACACCCCAAAATGACCCCAAAAAACCCCAAAATGACCCCAAAAAGGCCCCAAAATGACCCCAAAAAGGCCCAAAATGACCCCAGGAAACCCTAAAATGACCCCAAAAAAACTAAAATGACCCCAAAATGACCCCAAAATGACCCCCAGAAAGCCCAAGATGACCCAAAACACCCCAAAATGACCCAAAAGGCCCCAAAAAAACCCCAAAATGACCCCAACAAGCCCAAAATGGCCCCAAATGACCCTAAAATGACCCCAAAAAACCCTAAAATGACCCAAACGGCCCCAAAGTGATCCTAAAATGACCTCAAAATGACCCCAAAAAATGCCAAAATGGCCCCAAATGACCCCAAAATGACCCCCAAAAAACCCAAATGACCCCAAATGACCCCCAAAAGACCACAAAAAACCCTAAAATGACCCCAAAAAGGCCCAAGTGACCCCAAAAAACCCCAAAATGACCCCAAAAAGGCCCCAAAATGACCCCAAAATGACCCAAAAAGACTCCAAGTGACCCCAAAAGACCACAAAAAACCCCAAAAAGCCCCAAATGGCCCTAAAATGACCCAAAAAAACCCTAAATGACCCCAAAAAGGCCCCAAAATGACCCCAAAATGACCCAAAAAGACTCCAAGTGACCCCAAAAGACCCCAAAAAACCTAAAATGGCCCCAAAACACCCCCAAAATGACCCCAAATGACCCCCAAAATGACCCCAAAAGGCCCCAAAATGACCCAAAAAAACCCCAAATGACCCAAAAAACCCCAAAAAGACCCAAAAAGCCCAAATGGCCCTAAAATGACCCAAAAAAACCTAAAATTACCCCAAAAAGGCCCAAAATGACCCCAAATGACCCCAAAAAGACTCCAAGTGACCCCCAAAAACCCCAAAATGGCCCCAAAATGACCCCAAAATGACCCCAAAATGACCCCAAAAAAAACCAAAATGGCCCCCAAAAGACTCCAAATGGCCCCAAAAAACCCTAAAATGACCCCAAAAACCCCAAATGACCCCCAAAATATCCCAAGTGACCCCAAAAAACCCAAAATGATCCCAAATGACCCCAAATGGCCCCAAAAAACCCCAAAAAGACTCCAAGTGACCCAAAAAAAACCCCAAAATGACCCCCAAAAAACCCAAAATGACCCCAAAAAGACCCCAAGTGACCCCAAAAGGCCCAAAAGACCCCAAAAAAACCCCAAAAGGCCCCCAAATGATCCCAAAAACCCTAAAATGACCCCAAAAGGCCCAAAAGACCCAAAAAACCCCAAATGACCCCAAAAAGACTCCAAGTGACCCCAAAAAACCCCAAAATGACCCCAGGAAACCCAAAATGACCCAAAAAAACCCTAAAATGACCTGAAAACACCCAAATGACCCCCAAAAAACCAAAATGGCCCCAAAAAACCCCAAAATGACCCTAAAATGACCCCAAATGATCCCAAAACCCCCCAAAAACCCCAAATGACCCCAAATGACCCCAAAATGACCCCAAAAGGCCCCAAAAGACCCCAAAAAAAACCCAAAAGGCCCCCAATGACCCCAAAAAACCCTAAAATGACCCCAAAAGCCCCCAAAAGACCCAAAAAACCCCAAATGACCCCCAAAAGACTCCAAGTGACCCCAAAAAACCCCATAATGACCCCAGGAAACCAAAATGACCCCAAAAAACCCTAAAATGACCCGAAAACACCCCAAAATGACCCCCCAAAAAACCAAAATGGCCCCAAAAAACCCCAAAATGACCCTAAAATGACCCCAAATGATCCCAAAAGCCCCCAAAAACCCCAAAATGACCCCAAATGACCCCAAAATGACCCCAAAAAAGCCTAAAATGACCCCCAAAAAACCCCAAATGACCCAAAATGGCCCCAAAATGACCCCCAATAGACCCCAAATGTCCTCAAAAGACCTCAGAAGAACCCCAAACCCCCCAAAATGACCCCATATCCCCCCCCGACCCCATAACCTCCCCCTGACCCTACAGTGACCCATAGTGACCCCCCCGACCCCATAGTGACCCCAAATGACCTCATAGTGCCCCCCCTTGACCCCATAACCCCCCCCGACCCATAAGACCCCATAGTGACCCCTCCTGACCCCATAGTGACCCTATAGGACCCCATAGTGCCCCCCTGACCGTATAGTGACCCCCCTGACCCCATAGTGCCCCCCTGACCCCATAGTGACCCCATAGTGACCCATAGTGAGCCCATAGTGACCCCCTGACCCCATAGTGACCCCCCCGACCCCATAGGACCCCAATTTTGCCCCCCTTACCCCACAGTGACCCCATAGTGACCCCCCATGACCCCATAGTGACCCCCCCGACCCATAGTGACCCCCCCTGACCCTATAACCCCCCCTGACCCCGTAGGACCCCCGTAGTGACCCCCTCTGACCCCATAGTGACCCCACAGTGACCCCATAGGACCCCATAACCCCCCCTGTTCCCACAGTGACCCCATACTGACCCCCCCGACCCCATAACCCCCCCTTGCCCCCATAGTGACCCCATAGGGACCCCATAGGACCCCATAAACCCCCGACCCTATAGGGACCCCAAGTGACCCCATAGTGACCCCATAGTGACCCCCCCTGACCCATAACCCCCCCTGACCCAAGTGACCCCATGTGACCCCCATAGTGACCCCCCCGACCCCATAAACCCCCCCCACCCCATAGTGACCCCAAGTGACCCCATGTGACCCCATAGTGACCCCCCCGACCCCTTAGTGACCCCCCCCGACCCCATAGGACCCCCATAGTGACCCCATAGTGACCCCAAGTGACCCCATAGTGACCCCCCAACCCCACAGTGACCCCACAGTGACCCCATAGTGACCCATAACCCCCCCATGACCCATAGTGACCCCAAGTGACCCCCCCGACCCCATAGGACCCCATAACCCCCCCTGACCCCATAACCCCCCCCGACCCATAGGACCCCATAGTGACCCCCCCTGACCCCATAACCCCCCCTGACCCTAAGTGACCCCATGTGACCCCATAGTGATCCCAAGTGACCCCATAACCCCCCCTGACCCCATAGTGACCCCATAGGACCCCCCGACCCCATAACCCCCCCCGACTCCATAGTGACCCCAAGTGACCCCATAAGCCCCCCGACCCCATAGGACCCCCCCTGACCCCATGGTGACCCCATAGTGACCCCATGTGACCCCATAACCCCCCGACCCCATAAGACCCCCATAGTGACCCCAAGTGACCCCATAACCCCCCCTGACCCCATAGTGACCCCATAGTGACCCCATAGGACTCCATAGTGACCCCATAGTGACCCCAAGTGACCCCATAACCCCCCCCCCACCCCATAGTGACCCCATAGTGACCCCATAGGACCCCATAGGACCCCATAAACCCTCCCGACCCCATAGTGACCCCATAGTGAACCCCCCGACCCCATAACCCCCCCTGACCCATAGGACCCCTCAGTGACCCCATAGTGACCCCATAGTGACCCATAGGATCCCATAGTGACCCCATAACCCCCCCCCGACCCCATAGTGACCCCATAGGACCCCATAAACCCGCCCGACCCCATAGTGACCCCATAGTGACCCCCCGACCCCATAGTGACCCCCCCGACCCCTTAGTGACCCCCCTGACCCCATAGTGACCCCATAACCCCCCTGACCCCAAGTGACCCATAGTGACCCCCCCTGACCCCATAACCCCCCCTGACCCCATAGTCACCCCATAGTGACCCCCCCTGACCCCATAACCCCCCTGACCCCGTAGTGACCCCATAGTGACCCCCCGACCCCATAACCCCCCCTGACCCCGTAGTGACCCCATAGTGACCCCCTCTGACCCCATAACCCCCCCTGACCCCGTAGTCACCCCATAGTGACCCCCCCTGACCCATAACCCCCCCTGACCCCGTAGTGACCCCAAGTGACCCCACGTGACCCCGAGTGACCCCAGTCTCCCCCCCCAGCTCCTCCCGCCGCCCCCGACCCCCCCCCCAGCCCGTCCCCCCCCCCCCCGAGCCACGCTGTGATCCACGTGGGGGGGGGGCAGAGTCTGCATGGTGAGTGGGGGGGGGGCGGGGGGGTCTTATGGGGTCGGGGGGGGGTTATGGGGTCGGGGGAGGTCAGTATGGGGTCACTATGGGGTCACTCTGGGGTGAGGGGGGGATTAGGGGGCTCCTATGGGGTCGGGGGGGTCACTATGGGGGTCCTATGGGGTCGGGGGGGGGGTTATGGGGGTCCTATGGGGTCGGGGGGGGGGTTATGGGGTCAGGGGGGGGTCACTATGGGGTCAGGGGGGGTTATGGGGCTGGGGGGGGTTATGGGTGTCCTATGGGGTCGGGGGGGGGGCACTATGGGGTCACTATGGGTGAGGGGGGGGTTATGGGGGTCCTATGGGGTCGGGGGGAGTTATGGGGTGGGGGGAGGTCAGTATGGGGTCGGGGGGGTCACTATGGGGGTCCTATGGAGTCGGGGGGGTTATGGATCGGGGGGGGGTCACTATGGGGTCGGGGGGGTCGGGGGGGCACTATGGGGTTAGGGGGGGCACTATGGGGTCGGGGGGGGTCACTATGGGGGTCCTATGGGGTTGGGGGGAGTCACTATGGGAGGTCAGTATGGGGTCACTATGGGGTCACTATGGGGTGAGGGGGGGATTAAGGGGCTCCTATGGGGTCGGGGGGGTCACTATGGGGGTCCTATGGGGTCGGGGGGGGGGGTTATGGGGGTCGGGAGGGTCACTATGGGGTCACTATGGGGTCGAGGGGGGGAGTTATGGGGTCGGGGGGGGTTATGGGGTCGGGGGGGGCACTATGGGGTCATTATGGGGTGGGGGGGGGGTTATGGGGGTCCTATGGGGTCGGGGGGGCACTATGGGGGTCTTATGGGGTCGGGGGGGCACTATGGGGTCACTATGGGGTGAGGGGGGGTTATGGGGTTGGGGGGGGTTATGGGGTCAGGGGGGTCACTATGGAGTCGGGGGGGGCACTATGGGGTCACTATGGGGTCGGGGGGGGGGAGTTATGGGGTCGGGGGGGGGTTATGGGGTGGGGGGGGGACACTATGGGGTCACTATGGGGTGAGGGGGGGATTATGGGGGTCCTATGGGGTCGGGGGGGGGTTATGGGGTCGGGGGGGGCACTATGGGGGTCTTATGGGGTGTGTGGGGGGGTTATAGGGTCACTATGGGGTCAGGGGGGGTTATGGGGTCGGGGGGGGTCACTATGGGTCGAGGAGGCGGTTATGGGGTCGGGGGGGGTTATGGGATCAGGCGGGGTCACTATGGGGTCACTATGGGGGTCAGGGGGGGTCACTATGGGGGTCCTATGGGTCGGGGGGGGTTATGGGGTCGGGGGGGTCATAATGTGGGTCGGGGGGGGGCACTATGGGGTCTCTATGGGGTGAGGGGGGGGTTATGGGGTCCCTATGGGGTCGGGGGGGGTTATGGGGTCGGGAAAGGCACTATGGGGTCACTATGGGGTCAGGGGGGGATTAGTGGGGTCCTATGGGGTCGGGGGGGGGGAGTTATGGGGTCTTATGGGGTCAGGAGGGTTATGGGGGTCCTATGGGGTCACTACGGGGTCAGGGGGGGTTATGGGGCCAGGGGGGGGTTATGGGGGTCCTATGGGATCAAGGGGATCACTATGGGGGTCCTATGGGGTCGGGGGGGTCACTATAGGGGTCCTATGGGGTTGGGGGTCCTATGGGGTTGGGGGGGTCACTATGGAGTCACTGTGGGGTGAGAGGGGGGTCACTATGGGGTCGGGGGGGGTCACTATGGGGTTGGGTGGGGTTATGTGGTTGGGGGGGGGTCACTATGGGGTCGGGGGGTCACTATGGGGTTCTATGGGTCGGGGGGGGCACTGTGGGGTCAGGGGGGTCACTCTTAGGTTGGGGGGGGTTATGGGGTCAGGGGGGGTCATCACTATGGGGGTCCTATGGGGTCGGGGGGGTCCTATAGGGTCAGGGGGGTCACTATGGCGTCTGGGGGGGGTCACTATGGGGGTCCTATGGGGTCAGGGGGGGTTATGGGGTCAGGGGGGGTCACTATGGGATCGGGGAGTGTCGCTATGGGGTCACGTGGGGTCAGGGGGGGTTACGGGGTCGGGGGGGGTCACTATGTGGTCCTATGGGGTCGTGGGGGGTCTTTTAGGGTCGGGGGGTGTCACTATCGGGTTGGGGGGGTTATGGGGTCGGGGGGGGTCACTATGGGGTCGGGGGGTCACTATGGAGTCCTATGGGGTCGGGGGGGGTCACTTGGGTCAGGGGGGTCCTATAGGGTCGGGAGGGTCACTATGGGGTGAGAGGGGGTTATGGGGTCTGGGGGGGCTGCTATGGGGGCCTATGCGTCAGGGGGGAGATATGGGGTCTGGGGGGGGTCACTGTGGGGTCTGGGGGTCACTATGGGGTTGGGGGGGTCAATATGGGGTTCCTATGGGATCGGGGGTCTATGGGGTTGGGGGGGTCGCTATAGGGTCGAGGGAGGGGCAGTGGGGGTTGGGGGGGGGTCACTATGGGGCAGAAAGGCTGTGCTATGGGGCTGAGATCTATGGGGCTGAGATCTATGGGCAGAAGGGCTGTGCTGTGGGGGCTGGGTCTCGCTGTGGGGCTGAGATCTATGGGGCAGAGAGGTTGTCCTATGGGACTGGGTCTCGCTATGGGGCTGAGATCTATGGGGCAGAAGGGCTGTGCTATGGGGCTGAGATCTATGGGGCAGGCAGGCTGTGCTATGGGGCTGAGATCTATGGGGCAGAAGGGCTGTGCTATGGGGCTGAGATCTGTGGGACAGGCGGCTGTGCTATGGGGCTGAGATCTATGGGGCAGAAGGGCTGTGCTATGGGGCTGAGATCTATGGGGCAGAAGGGCTGTGCTGTGGGGCTGGGTCTCGCTGTGGGGCTGAGATCTATGGGGGCAGAGAGGTTGTCCTAATGGGACTGGGTCTCGCTATGGGGCTGAGATCTATGGGGCAGGGAGGCCGTGCTGTGGGGCTGAGATCTATGGGGCTGAGATGTGTGGGGCTGACCCCTTTCTGCCCCCTTTTCCCCCCCCCCCGCCTTCAGGCTCCGCCCCCCGGAAGCCGCTTTGGGGCCGGGAGAACCGAGCGAAGCGGAGCGGGGCGACGAGGACGAAAAATACCGACGGCGGCCCCACAAAGCGGGGCTGCGGCACCGCCTACGGTGGGCGGGGGGGGTGTGGGGCACGTGTGGGGCTGGGGGAGATGTGGGGCTGGGGAGATGTGGGGCTGGGTGGGGGTGGAGTGGTGTGGGGCTGGGGGGGGCGTGAAGGGGGGTGTGGGGCTGGGGGGGAGATGTGGGGCTGGGGGATTGTGGGGTGCTGTGGGGGCGTGGGGGGGGGTGTAGGGCAGGTGTGGGCTGGGGGTTGATGTGGGACTGGGAGAGATGTGGGGCAGGTGTGGGGCTGGGGGGGGTGTGGGGCTGGGGGGGATTGTGGGACTGGGCAGATGTGGGGCTAAGAGGGTGTGGGGCTGTGGGATTATGTGGGGCTGGGGGGTGTGGGGCAGATGTGGGGCTGGGGGGTGATGTGGGGCAGATGTGGGGCTGGGGAGATGTGGGGAGATGTGGGGCAGATGTGGGGCTGGGAGAGATGTGGGGCAGATGTGGAGCTGGGGGGGTGTGGGGAGATGTGGGGCTGGGGGCCATGTGGGGCAGGTGTGGGGCTGTGGGATTATGTGGGGCAGGTGTGGGGCTAGGGGGGATGTGGGTCTGGGATATGTGGGGAGATGTGGGGCTGGGGGAATCTAGGGCTGGGGGTGATGTGGGGCAGATGTGGGGCTGGGGTTGTGGGGGTGCTGTGGGGCTGGGGGGGACGTGGGGGTGAATGGGCTTCATTGAGATGAATGGGGTCCATCAATAAGATTGGGGTCTATTGATAAGATTGGGACCCACTGATAAGGTTGGGCTCCATTGATAAAATTGGAGCCCGTTGATAAAATTGGGGTCCATTGATAAGATTGGGGCTCATTGATCAGATCGGGGCCCATTGATCAGATTGGGATCCATTGATAAGATTGGGGCCCATTGGGACGATTGGGGTCCATTGATAAGATTGGGGTTCATTGATCAGATTGGGGTGCATTGATAAGATTGGAATCCATTGATAAGATTGGGGCTTATTGATAAGATTGGAGCCAATTGATAAGATTGGGGTCCACTGATAAGATTGGGGTTCATTGATCCAAACTGGGACCTACTGGGGTGAATGGGGTCCATTGATCAGATTGGGATCCATTGATAAGATTGGAGCCCATTGATAAGATTGGGATTCATTGATAAGATTGGGATCCATTGATCAGATTGGGGCCCATTGATAAGATTGGGGCTCATTGATAAGATTGGGGCCCATTGGGACGATTGGGATCCATTGATCAGATTGGGATCCATTGATCAGATTGGGGCCCATTGATAAGATTGGAGCCCATTGATAAGATTGGGGCTCATTGATCAGATCGGGCCCATTGATCAGATTGGGATCCCATTGATAAGATTGGGGCCCATTGGGACGATTGGGGTCCATTGATAAGATTGGGGTTCATTGATCAGATTGGGGTCCATTGATAAGATTGGAATCCATTGATAAGATTGGGCTTAATGATAAGATTGGAGCCAATTGATAAGATTAGGGTCCACTGATAAGATTGGAGTCCATTGATAAGATTGGAGCCCATTGATAAGGTTGGGGTCCATTGATAACATTGGGGTTCATTGATTCAAACTGGGACCTATTGGGATCAGTGGGGTTCATTGATAAGATTGGGGCCATTGATAAAATTGGAGCCCATTGATAAGATTGGGATCCATTGATCAGATTGGGGTCCATTGATCAGATTGGAGCCCATTGATAAAATTGGAGCTCATTGATAAAATTGGAGCCCATTGATAAAATTGGAGCCCATTGATAAATTTGGGATCCATTGATCAGATTGGAGCCCATTGGTCACAACGGATTCCCATCACAGCGCCGTACCGTTGCGGGGGGGGGGAGGGAGGGGGCTTTGTGGAAAGGGGGGGGGGGGAAGGGGGCTTTGTGGAAGGGGGGGGGGGGGAAGGGGGCTTTGTGGAAAGGGGGGGGGGAAGGGGGCTTTGTGGAAGGGGGGAGGGGAAGGGGGCTTTGTGGAAGAGGGGGGGGGGAGGGGGGCTTTTTTGGGGGGAGGGCGATTCTCAGCGCTATTCCCGGCACTCACCGCTCCTCCCCCCCTCCCCCTTTCCCTTCCCACCCCGCTCCCCCCCCCCTCTGCAGGTGCCGCCCCCGCGCCCCCCCCCCTGGCGCTGCTGCTGCTGGCGCTGCCGTTGCTGGGGCTGCTGCTGCTGCTCGGTCGCCTCGGGGGGGGGGGATTTGTCCCCACCGCCCCCCCTGGGTGCTGAACGCTGAGGCCCGGCCGCTGAATGACCCCCCCCCCCCCCCCCTCCTCTTTCTTCTTCTGCCCCCCCCCCCCAAAAAAAAATATATAAGTCAATAAAACAGGGGCGCTCCCATCTGTGTGGGATCCCCCCCCCGTTCCTCCTGGGTGTTGGGACCCCCCCCATTAATTATTGGGAGCCCCCCCCATTAATTATCGGGACCCCTCCCACATCCTCCTTCTGCCTCCCCCCCCCCAAAAAAAAGGGGTTCTTCCATCCGTGTGGGATCCCCCCCCATTCCTCCTGGGTGTTGGGACCCCCCCCCCCTTAATAATTGGGAGCCCCCCCCCATCCTCCTTCTGCCCCCCCCCCCCCCCAAAAAAAAAAAAACAGGGGGCGCTCCCATCCGTGTGGGATCCCCCCCCCAACCCCCTCCATTCCTCCAGGGTGTTGGGACCCCCCCCCGTTAATTATTGGGACCCCCCCCCCCAAAAAAAAAACCAGGAGTTTCTTCCATCCGTGTGGGATCCCCACCCCCACCCCCCTCCATTCCTCCAGGGTGTTGGGACCCCCCCCCCCATTAATTATTGGGAGCCCCCCCAATCCTTCTTCTGCCCCCCCCCCAAAATAATAAAACAGGGGCGCTCCCATTCGTGTGAGATCCCCCCCCCGTCCTCCCGGATGTTGGGACCCCCCCCCCCTTAATTATTGGGAGCCCCCCCCAAAAAAAAACAGGGGTTCTTCCATCCGTGTGGGATCCCGCCCCCTCCCCCCCCCTTTTCTCCCCGGTGTTGGGACCCCCCCGTTAATAATTGGGAGCCCCCCCCCCATTAATTATCGGAACCCCCCCCCAATCCTTCTTCTGCCCCCCCCAAAAAAAAGAAGTCAATAAAACAGGGGCGCCCCCCACCCATCTGGATCCCCCCCCCCCTTTTCTCCTGGATTTTGAGACCCCCCCCCCCATTTAATAATTGGAAGCCCCCCCCCTTAATAATTGGGATCCCCCCTTAATTATCGGAACCCCCCCCAATCCTCCTTCTGCCCCCCCCCAAAAAATAAGTCAATAAAACAGGGGCGCTCCCACCCATCTGGGATCCCCCCCCCCCTTTTCTCCCGGATTTTGAGACCCCCCCCCCTTAATTATCGGGAGCCCCCCCCCTTAATAATTGGGAGCCCCCCCCCATTAATTATCGGAACCCCCCCCCCAATCCTCCTTCTGCCCCCCCCCCAAAAAAAAAAGTCAATAAAACAGGGGGCGCCCCCACCCATCTGGGATCCCCCCCCTCCCCCCCCTTTTCTCCCGGATTTTGAGACCCCCCCCTTAATTATTGGGAGCCCCCCCCATTAATAATTGGGAGCCCCCCCCATTAATTACTGGGACCCCCCCTCAATCCTTCTTCTGCCCCCCCCCCCCCCCAAAAAATAAGTCAATAAAACAGGGGCGCTCCCACCCATCTGGGATCCCCCCCCCCCCCTTTTCTCCCGGATTTTGAGACCCCCCCCCCTTAATTATTGGGACCCCCCCCCCAAAAAACTGGGTGACGCCCCCCCCCCGGGTGGGTGCTGGGACCCCCCCATCCTTCATTGGGAACCCCCCCCACCATTAATTAGGACCCCCCCCAATCAATACACCCCCCCCCCCCCCCCCCGCTTAATTAGGACCCCCCCCCATTAATATAGACACGCCCCCCCCCCTTAATTAGGACCCCCCCGTTAATTAGGACCCCCCCCCCATCAGTATAGACCCCCCCCTCTTAATTAAGACCCCCCCTCATCGATACGCCCCCCCCCCCCCCCGGGTGGGTGTTAGGACCCCCCATTAATTAACGGCACCCCCGTCTTAATTAGGAACCCCCCCATTAATATGGACTCCTCCCCCCCCCCCTTAATTAGGACCCCCCCCATTAATACGGACCCCCCCCCCCCTTAATGGGGGCCCTTACCAACATGACCCCCCCCCCCCCCCAAATTAATGACGAAGCCCCCAATTAACGGCGCCCCTCCCCAATTAATGGCACCCCCCTAATTAATGGGACCCTCCTAATTAATGGGGACCTTCCTAATTAATGAGGACCCCCCCCATATTCATTGAGACCCCCACTGATGTGCCCCCCCCCCCCCCCCCCCTTAATGGGGACCTTTACCGACATGCCCCCCCCCGAATTAATCCCCCCCCCCTAATTAATGCCCCCCCTCCGCCCCAATTAACGGGGATCCTCTTTAATTAATGATGACCTCATACCGCGGGTGGGGGGGGGGCGGAGGGGGGGGGGGGTCGCCATTAATGAGAACCACCTTAAAATAAGCCCCCCCCCCCCCCAAAAAAAAAAACCCCACACAATTAATTAATCCCCCACCTCATTAATTGGGGGGGGGGGGTCTTTAATTTGGGGGGGGGGGGGGGCTCTTAATAAAAACCAATGAAGATACGAGTTGTTCCCCCCCCCAAAAAAAAAAAACGTTATTGGAGACCCCCCCCTTAATTTGCCCCCCCCCAAAAAAAAAAACCCCACACAATTAATTAATCCCCCACCTCATTAATTGGGGGGGGGGGGCCAAATTGGAGACCCCCCCCCCCTTAATTTGCCCCCCCCCCAAAAAAAACCCACGCAATTAATTAATCCCCCACCTCATTAATTGGGGGGGGGGGCCCCAAATTGGAGACCCCCCCCTTAATTTTCCCCCCCCCCCCCCAAAAAAAAAAACCCCACACAATTAATTAATCCCCCACCTCATTAATTGGGGGGGGGGGCCCCAAATTGGAGACACCCCCCCCCCCCAATTTGCCCCCCCCCCCCAATCGATGGGGGTCAAAGTTTGTGCCCCCCCCCCTCGCCCCCCCCCCCCAATAAAGGCCTTTGAATCCTCAGAACGGAGGCGTGGTTTATTTTTTTTTTTGGGGGGGGGGACGGAGGGGGGGGGGCAGACCCCGAGTTGGGGGGGGGGGGTCGATTTTGGGGGGTGAAAACCGTCGGGGGGGGCATTTGGGGGGGGGGGCAACCCGATTTTTGGGGGGGGGGATTTGGGGGGGGGAGACGCCCAATTTTGGGGGGGGGGGAATTTGGCGGGGGGGGGGCAGCCAATTTGGGGGGGGGGGCATTTTAAGGGGGGGTAAAACTGTCGGGGGGGGGGCATTTGAGGGGGGGGGGTGAAGCCGTCGGGGGGGGTGGGGGGCATTTTGGGGGGGGGACACCCAGTTTTGGGGGGGGGGCATTTGGGAGGGGGGGGGTATTTTGGGGGGGGGACACCCAGTTTTGGGGGGGGGGTGGTATTTTTGGGGGGGGGGTGAAGTTGTCGGGCGGGGGCCATTGGGGGGGGCGCCCTATTTTGGGAGGGGGGGGGTGAAGCCGTCCTTGGGGGGGGGGTGACCCCATTTTGTGGGGGGAGGGGGCGCGATTTTGGGGGGGGTGACACCGAATTTTGGGGGCGGGGGGGGAGACCGTGGGGGGGGGGGGGGTGAATGGGAGCCCAGCTCTGCCTGCGGCCGCGGGGGAACCTGGGAGTAAAAAGATGGCGGTCATGGGGGGGGGGGTCTCTATGGGGTGGGGGTTATGGGGTCTCTATGGGGCGCTATGGGGCGCTATGGGTCACTATGGGTCACTATGGGGTGCTATGGGGCGCCTATGGGTTTCTATGGGTCGCTATGGGGCACTATGGGGCAGCGCTATGGGTCGCTATAGGTCTCTATGTGTCCCTATGGGTCGCTATGGGTCCCTATGGGTCGCTATGGGTCCCTATGGGTTGCTATGGGTCGCTATGGGGCGCTATGGGGCAGTGCTATGGGTCTCTATGTGTCTCTATGGGTCTCTATGGGTCTCTATGGGTCTCTGTGTGTCCCTATGGGTCGCTATGGGTCCCTATGTGTCGCTATGGGTCGCTATGGGGCAGTACTATGGGTCCCTATGGGTCCCTATGGGTCTCTATGGGGCGCTATGGGGCACTATGGGTCTCTGGGTCGCTATGGGTCGCTATGTGTTGCTATGGGTCTCTATGGGTCGCTATGGGTCTCTATTGGTCACTATGGGTCTCTGTGGGTCACTATGGGTCTCTGTGGGTCTCTATGGGGCACTATGCATCTCTATGGGGCGCTATGGGGCAGCGTTATGGGCCGCTATGAGTCGCTATGGGTCTCTATGTGTCGCTATGGGGCGCTATGGGTCGCTATGGGGCAGCGCTATGGGGCAGCACTATGGGTTGCTATGGGTCACTATGGGGCTCTATGGGGCAGCGCTATGGGTCTCCTATGGGGTCTCTATGGGTCCCTATGGGTCCCCATGGGTCTCTATGGGTCGCTATGGGGCGCTATGGGGCAGCGCTATGGGTCTCTTTGGGTCTCTATGGGTCTCTATGTGTCTCTATGGGTCTCTATGGGTCCCTATGGGTCTCTATGGGTCTCTATGGGTCTCTATGTGTCCCTATGGGTCGCTATGGTCGCTATGGGTCTCTATGGGTCTCTATGTGTCCCTATGGGTCGCTATGGGTCGCTATGTGTCGCTATGGGTCTCTATGGGGCAGCACTATGGGTCCCTATGGGTCCCTATGGGGCTCTATGGGGCGCTATGGGGCAGCACTATGGGTCTCTTTGGGTCGCTATTGGTCTCTATGGGGCGCTATGGGGTTGCTATGGGGCACTGTGGGTCGCTATGGGTCCTTATGGGTCCCTATGGGGCTCTATGGGGCGCTATGGGGCAGCGCTATGGGTCTCTATGGGTCTCTATGGGTCTCTATGGGGCGCTATGGGTCGCTATGGGTCTCTATGGGTCCCTATGGGTCGCTATGGGTCGCTATGGGTCGCTATGGGTCTCTATGGGGCAGCACTATGGGTCTCTCTATGGGTCCCTATGGGGCGCTATGGGGTGCTATGGGGCACTGTGGGTCGCTATGGGTCTCTATGGGGCAGCACTATGGGTCTCTATGGGTCCCTATGGGTCGCTATGGGTCGCTATGGGGCAGCGCTATGGGTCTCTTTGGGTCTCTATGGGTCTCTATGGGGCGCTATGGGGTGCTATGGGGCACTGTGGGTCGCTATGGGGCGCTATGGGTCGCTATGGGTCCCTATGGGTTGCTATGGGTCACTCTGGGTCACTATGGGTCGCTATGGGGCAGCGCTATGGGTCTCTGTGGGTCTCTATGTGTCTCTATGGGTCCCTATGGGTCCCTATGGGTCTCTATGTGTCTCTATGGGTCTCTATGGGTCTCTATGGGTCCCTATGGGTCTCTATGGGTCGCTATGTGTCGCTATGGGGCGCTATGGGGCAGCGCTATGGGTCTCTATGGGTCTCTATGTGTCTCCATGGGTCCCTATGGGTCTCTATGTGTCTCTATGGGTCTCTATGGGTCGCTATGTGTCGCTATGGGTCTCTATGGGGCAGCACTATGGGTCCCTATGGGTCTCTATGGGGCAGCGCTATGGGTCTCTTTGGGTCTCTATGAATCTCTATGGGGCACTATGGGGTGCTATGGATCTCTATGGGTCGCTATGGGTTCCTATGTGGGTCTCTATGGGTCGCTATGTGGCGCTATGGGTCACTATGGGGCACTATGGGTCACTATGGGGCACTATGGGGCACTATGGGTCGCTATGGGGCAGCACTATGGGTCCCTATGGGTCTCTATGGGGCGCTATGGGGCTGCGCTATGGGTCTCTTTGGGTTTCTATGGGTCTCTATGGGGCGCTATGGGGTGCTATGGGTTTCCATGGGTCGCTATGGGGCGCTATGGGTCTCTATGGGTCCCTATGGGTTGCTATGGGTCGCTATGGGTCCCTATGTGTCTCTATGGGTCTCTATGGGTCCCTATGGGTCTCTATGGGGCGCTATGGATCTCTATTGGTCTCTATGGGTCTCTATGTGTCCCTATGGGTCGCTATGTGTCGCTATGGGTCTCTATGGGGCAGCACTATGGGTCCCTATGGGTCCCTATGGGGCTCTATGGGGCGCTATGGGGCAGCGCTATGGGTCTCTTTGGGTCTCTATGGGTCTCTATGGGGCGCTATGGGGTGCTATGGGGCACTGTGGGTCGCTATAGGTCTCTATGGGTCTCTATGGGTCTCTATGGGTCTCTATGGGTTGCTATGGGGTGCAGTGGGGCAGAGCTATGGGTCTGTATGGGTCGCTATAGGTCTCTATGGGTCTCTATGGGTCTCTATGGGTCTCTATGGGTCTCTATGGGTCTCTACAGGGTGCTATGGGGCACAGTGGGGCAGCGCTATGGGGCACTATGGGTCCCTATGGGGCACTATGGGTCCCTATGGGTCTCTATGGGGCACGATGGAGCAGCGCTATGGGTCGCTATGGGTTGCTATGGGTCTCTATAGGTCTCTATGGGTCCCTATGGGTCTCTATGGGGCACTATGGGGCAGCGCTATGGGCCTCCATGGGTCCCTATGGGTCCCTATGGGTCGCTATGAGTCTCTATGGGTCGCTATGGGTTCCTATGTGGGTCTCCATGGGTCTCTATGGGTCTCTATGTGTCTCTATGTGTCTCTATGTGTCTCTATGGGTCCCTATGGGTCTCTATGGGTCTCTATGGGTCCCTATGGGTCTCTATGGGTCGCTATGGGTCGCTATGGGGCGCAGTGGGGCAGCGCTCACCTAAAACGGCCACCGCCCCACCAGCAGCTTCAGCCGCAGAACCGCCATTGGCCGGGCGGTGGGCGTGGCGGTGGGCGTGGCCGGAAGAGGCCCCGCCCCCGGAAGCAGCTCCACCTCCAGCTCCACCTCCCGCGGGCCCGCCATTGGGCGGCGCAGCTCCAGCAGCGCGCTCTCATTGGACAGATCCTGAGAGGGGGGCGGGCTTAAGGAGGGAGGCCACGCCCATCGAGCCGACCCGAGGTTTTCCCATAGGGACCCGGCTGGCACCCAAAAACCCCCATAGAACCCCATAAAACCCCCATAGAACCCCAGAATCCCCCATAAAACCCTATGACCCCCCATAGAACCCCATAACCCACATAGAACCCTATAAACCCCTATAAAACCCCATAACCCCCATAGAAACCCATAAGCCCCAATAGAACCCTATAGCCCCCATAGAACCCCATAACCCCCATAGAACCCCATATAACCCATATAACCCCATAGAACCCCATATAACCCCACATGACCCCATAGAACCCCATAGAACCCATAGAACCCATAGAATCCACATAACCCCATATAACCCCACATAACCCCATAGAACCCCATAGAACCCCACATAATCCCATAGAACCCCACATAACCCCATATAACCCCACATAACCCCACATAACCTCATATAACCCCACATAACCCCATAGAACCCCATATGACCCCATATATCCCCATATGACCCCATAGAACCCCATAGAACCCCACATAATTCCATATAACCCCACATAACCCCACATAACCCCATATAACCCCACATAACCCCACATAACCTCATATAACCCCACATAACCCCATAGAACCCCATATAACCCCATATATCCCCATATGACCCCATAGAACCCCATAGAACCCCACATAATTCCATATAACCCCACATAACCCCATATAACCCCACATAATCCCATATTACCCCATATAACCCCATATGACCCCATAGAAACCCATATAACCCATATAACCCCTATGACCCCACATAACCCCACAGAACCCCACAGAACCCCACAGAACCCCATATAACCCCACAGAACCCCACATAACCCCATATAACCCCACATAATCCCATATAACCCCATATAACCCCACATAATCCCATATAACCCCATATAATCCCACATAACCCCATAGAACCCCACATAATCCCATAGGACCCCATAGAACCCCACATAATCCTATAGAACCCCATATAACCCCATAGAACCCCATATATCCCCATATGACCCCATAGAACCCCATAGAACCCCATAGAACCCCACATAACCCCATACAACCCCTATAACCCCACATAACCCCACATAATCCCATATAACCCCATATAACCCCACATAACCCCATATAACCCCACATAATCCCATATAACCCCATATAATCCCACATAACCCCATATAACCCCACATAATCCCATATAACCCCATATAACCCCACATAATCCCATATAACACCTATGACCCCACGTAACCCCTATGACCCCATATAACCCCTATGACCCCGCATAACCCCTATGACCCCGCATAACCCCGCCCCCCCCCCCGCCCCGTACCCGCAGTCGGAACGTTCCTTCCGGTCCCCCTCTCAGCCTCAACTTCCGGTTGGGTCCTGGAGGGCGGCGGAACTGATAGAGCGGGACCGGGGGGTGGGGGAGCGACGGAACGGCCAGGAACCGGAAGAGGAGGCGGGGGGGGAGGGGGGAGCAGGATGGGAGCGAGGCTGGGCACACGCAGCTCCTGCGGACAGACGGACGGGGGGGTTGGGGACAGGGGGACAAGGGGGGGGTCAGTGGGGTCAAGGGGGTCATGGGGGCAATGGAGACGTTGGGGTCAGTGGGGGAAATGGGGTCAATGGGGGAATTGGGGGTAATGGGGTCAATGGGAACATGGGGGTTAATGGGGTCAATGGGGGCAACGGGGTCAATGGGGTCAAAGGGGAATGGGATCAATAGGGGTAATGGGGTCAATGGGGGTAATGGGGTCAGTGGGGGGGGTGGGGTCATTGGGGACATTGGGGTCAATGGGGTCAGTGGGGGGGTGGGGTCATTGGGGACATTGGGGTCAATGGGGTCAAAGGGGGAATGGGGTCAAAGGGGGAATGGGGTCAATGGGGACATTGAGGTCAATGGGGTCAAAAGGGCAACAGGGTCAATGGGGTTAATGGGGTTAATGGGGTCAATGGGGTCAATGGGGACATTGGGGTCAATGGGGGAAATGGGGGCAACGGGGTCAATGGGGTCAATGGGGGTAGTGGGGGTAATGGGGTCAATGGGGGTAATGGGGTCAATGGGGACATGGGGGTTAATGGGGTCAATGGGGACATTGGGGTCAATGGGGTCAAAGGGGAAATGGGGTCAAAGGGGGAATGGGGTCAATGGGGGGAATGGGGGCAGTGGGGTCAATTGGGTCCATGGGGGTAATGGGGTCAATGGGAACATTGGGGTCAATGGGGGAAATGGGGGCAACGGGGTCAATGGGGGTAATGGGGTCAATGGGGGGGATGGGGGCAATGGGGTCAATTGGGTCTATGGGGGTAATGGGGGAATTGGGGGTAATGGGGTCAGTGGGGACATTGGGGTCATTGGGGTTAATGGGGGTAATGGGGTCAATGGGGGGGATGGGGTCAATGGGGGTAATGGGGTCAATGGGGGTAATGGGGTCAATGGGGACATTGGGGTCATTGGGGTCAATGGGGGTAATGGGGGGGATGGGGTCAATGGGGATATTGGGGTCAATGGGGTCAAAGGGGAACGGGGTCAATGGGGATAATGGGGTCAATGGGGGTAATGGGGTCAATGGGGACATTGGGGTCAATGGGGTCAAAGGTGGAATGGGGTCAATGGGGGCAATGGGGTCAATGGGGACATTGGGGTCAATGGGGGAAATGAGGGCAACGGGGTCAATGGGGTCAATGGGGGAATTGGGGACAATGGGGGCAATGGGGGAATTGGGGGCAATGGAGGAATGGGGGAAATGGAGGAATGGGGTCAATGGGGAAATGAGGGAAATGGGGAAATTGGGAGTAATGGGGTCAATGGGGGAATGGGGTCAGTGGGGGAATTGGGGTCAATGGGGGAAATGGGGAAAATGGGGTCAATGGGGGTAATGGGGGCAATGGGCGGAATGGGGGAAATGGGGTCAATGGGGTCAGTCAGGTCCATGGGGGAAATGGGGTCAGTGGGGTCCATGGGGGAAATGGGGTCAACAGGGAAATGGGGTAATGGGGTCAATGGGGTAATGGGGTCAGTGGGGGAAATGAGGTGAATGGGGTCAACAGGGGAAATGGGGTCAATGGAGTAATGGGGCAATGTGAGGATTGGGGTCTATGGGGGCAGTGGGGGGAATGGGGTCAGTGGGGTCAGTAGGGGCAATGGGGTCAATGGGATCAATGGGGGGAACGGGGGCAATGGGGGAATTGGGGGTAATGGGGACACTGGGGTTTCTACGGGGACTTTGGGGTCTCTATGGGACACTGGAGTCTCTGTGGGGATAATGGGGTCCCTGTGGAGACTTTGGGGTCTCTATGGGATCAATGGGGTCTCTATGGGACTTTGGGATCTTTATGGGGACAATGGGGTCCCTGTGGGGACTTTGGGATCTTTATGGGGACAGTGGGGTCCCTGTGGGGACATCGGGGTCTCTCTGGGGACAGTGAGGTCTCTATGGGATATTGGGGTCTCTATGGGGTCATGGGGGTCCCTGTGGGGACTTTGGAGTCTCTATGGGGACATTGGGGTCTTTATGGGGACAGTGGGGTCCCTGTAGGGACAATGGGGCCCCTGTGGGGACTTTGGGGTCTCTATGGGGACATCGGGGTCTCTATGGGGACAGTGTGGTCTCTGTGGGGACAATGGGGCCCCTGTGGGGACTTTGGGGTCTCTATGGGGACATCGGGGTCTCTATGGGGACAATGGGGTCCCTGTGGGGACTTTGGGATCTTTATGGGGACAATGGGGTCCCTGTGGGGACTTTGGGGTCTCTCTGGGGACATTGGGATCTCTATGTGGCATTGGGGTTTCTATGGGAACATTGGGGTCTCTGTGGGATCAATGGGGTCTCTATGAGGACATTGGGGTCCCTATAGGGACATTGGGGTCTCTATGGGGACATTGGGGTCTCTATGGGTCGTTGGGGTCTCTATGAGGACATTGGGGTCCTTATGGGGACTTTGGGGTCTCTATGGGTCGTTGGGGTCTCTATGGGGACTTTGGGGTCACTATGGGACACTGGGGTCTCTATGGGGACATTGGGGTCTCTATGGGGACATTGGGGTCCCTGTGGGGACTTTGGGGTCTCTATGGGGACAGTGGGGTCTCTATGGGACTTTGGGGTCTCTATGAGGACAGTGGGGTCTCTATGGGACACTGGGGTCTCTATAAGGACAGTGGGGTCTCTATGGGGACAATGGGGTCCCTATGGGACTTTGGGGTCTTTATGGGGACAGTGGGGTCCCTGTGGGGACTTTGGGGTCTCTATGGGGACATTGGGGTCTCTATGGGTTGTTGGGGTCTCTATGGGGACATTGGGGTCTCTATGGGACCTTGGGGTCTCTATGAGGACATTGGGGTCTCTATGGGGACACTGGGGTCTCTATGGGACTTTGGGGTCTCTATGAGGACAGTGGGGTCTCTATGAAGACAATGGGGTCTCTATGGGACATTGGGGTCTCTATGGGGTCATGGGGGTCCCTGTGGGGACTTTGGTGTCTCTATGGGAACTTTGGGGTCTCTATGGGGACATTGGGGTCTCTATGGGTTGTTGGGGTCTCTATGGGTTGTTGGGGTCCCTATGGGGACATTGGGGTCTCTATGAGGACAGTGGGGTCTCTATGGGACTTTGGGGTCTCTATGGGGTCATGGGGGTCCCTGTGGGGACATTGGGGTCTCTATGGGGACACTGGGGTCTCTATGGGACATTGGGGTCTCTATGGGGACTTTGGGGTCTCTATGGGGTCATGGGGGTCCCTGTGGGGACATTGGGGTCTCTATGAGGACAATGGGGTCTCTATGGGACTTTGGGGTCTCTATGGGACTTTGGGGTCTCTATGAGGACAGTGGGGTCCCTATGGGACTTTGGGGTCTTTATGGGGACAATGGGGTCTCTATGGTGACTTTGGGGTCTCTATGAGGACATTGGGGTCTGTATGGGACATTGGGGTTTCTATGGGGTCATGGGGGTCCCTGTGGGGACTTTGGGGTCTCTATGGGGACACTGGGGTCACTATGGGACTTTGGGGTGTCTATGGGGATAGTGGGGTCCCTGTGGGGACTTTGGTGTCTCTATGGGAACTTTGGGGTCTCTATGGGGACATTGGGGCCTCTATGAGGACAATGGGGTCTCTATGGGACTTTGGGGTCTTTATGGGGACATTGGGGTCTCTATGAGGACAGTGGGGTCTCTATGGGTCGTTGGGGTCTCTATGGGGACAATGGGGTCCCTATAGGACATTGGGGTCTCTATGGGACTTTGGGGTCTCTATGGGGACAATGGGGTCCCTGTGGGGACTTTGGGATCTCTATGAGGACAATGGGGTCCCTATGGGAATTTTGGGGTCTGTGTGGGGCCGTTGCGACCCCCACCCGTGAGTGCGGTTGTCCCCCCTGTAGGGGGCGCTGCAGAGCTCCGTGGGGACGCAGCGGTGCCCCCCGAAGGTGTTGACGCAGCGCTGCTCCGCCCCACAGCTGTGGGTCCCTTCCTGGCACTCATCCACGTCTGGGGGGGGGGGGGGGGGAAATAGGGGGAGATGGGGGGCATTGGGATCCTTTCGCTGGCCCCATAGCGCCCCACAGCTCCCCGCTGCCCCACATCGTCCTGTACCCCCCCCCATCCCCTATATAAGCCTCCCCCCCCCCACCCCATTCCCCATTACTCCCTATAGACCCGCAGTGACCCCATAGCCCCCATAGGACCCATAGCACGCCTCTGGGACCCTATAGCTTCCCGTGACCCTATATGACCCCTCTGTGACCCCGTATGACCCCACAACCACCCATGACCCCATAGCATGACCCCATGACCCCAAAGGACCCCACAACCACCCACGACCCCATAACATGAACCCACAACCACCCCTGACCCCATAACATGAACCCATGACCACCCATGACCCCATAACATGACCCCACAGGACCCCACAACCACCCCTGACCCCTTAACATGACCCCACAACCACCCTTGACCCCATAACATGAACCCATATGACCCCACGACCACCCATGACCTCATAATATGACCACATGACCCCAAAGGACCTCACTACCACCCATGACCCCATAACATGACCCCATGATCCCATATGACCCCACGACCACCCATGACCCCATAACATGTCCCCATGACCCCATATGACCCCACGACCACCCATGACCCCATAACATGACCCCAATATGCAATATGACCCCATGACCACCCATGACCCCATAACATGACCCCATGTCCCTGTACGACCCCACAACCACCTATGACCCTGTATGTCCCCACGACCACCCATGACCCCATAGCATGACCCCATGACCCCATACGTCCCCACAACCACCCATGACCCCGTAACATGACCCCATATGACCCCACAACCACCCATGACCCCATATGACCCCATAACATGACCCCATAACCCCATATGACCCCATAACATGATCCCATGACCCCATATGACCCCATGACCACCCATGACCCCATAACATGACCCCATGACCCCATACGTCCCCACAACCACCCATGACCCCGTAACATGACCCCATATGACCCCACGACTACCCGTGACCCCATAACATGACCCCATATGACCCCACAACCACCCATGACCCCGTAACATGACCCATTATGACCCCATGACCTCATATGACCCCACATGGCCCCCTATGAGCCCACATGACCCCATGTGACGCCATATCACTCCATGACCCCATATGGCCCCACACGACCCCATGTGACCCACGTAACCCCATATAACCCCACATGGCCCCATGTGACTATATGACTCCATGACCCCATATGGCCCCACACGACACCATATGACCCCACGTGACCCCACATGACCCCATATAACCCCACGTGACCCCACATGGCCCCTTATGACCCCACATGACCCCATATGGTCCCCTATGACCCCACATGACCCCATGTGACCCATATGACTCTATGACCCCATGTGACCCCACATTACCCCACGCGTCCCCATGTGACCCCACATGACTCCATGACCCCATATGACCCCCACACGACCCCATGTGACCTCACATGATCTCGTGTGACCCCACATGACCCCACGTGGTCCCCTATGAGCCCACATAATCCCATGTGACCCCATGTAACCCCATATGACTCCATGACCCCATATGATCCCACATGACACCATATGACACCATATGACCCCACGTGACCCCACATGACCCCTTATGACCCCATGTGTCCCCATGTAACCCCATATGACTCCATGACCCCATATGATCCCACATGACACCATATGACACCACATGACCCCACATGACCCCACATGACCCCTTATGACCCCATGTGACCCCACATGGCCCCTTATGACCCCACCTGACCCCACATGGCCCCACATGACCCCACGTGACCCCACATGGCCCCTTATGACCCCATATGGCCCCCTATGACCCCACATGACCCCATGTGACCCCACATGACTCCATGACCCCATATGACCCCACATGACCCCATGTGACCCCATGTAACCCCATATGACTCCATGATCCCATATGGCCCCACAGGACACCATATGACCCCACATGACCCCATGAGACCCCACATGATCCCATATAACCCCACGTGACCCCACACGACCCCAGGTAACCCCACATGATCCCATATAACCCCACATGACCCCATGAGACCCCACACGACCCCACATGACCCCACACGACCCCAGGTAACCCCACATGATCCCATATAACCCCACATGGCCCCTTATGACCCCACATGGCCCCCTATGACCCCACATGACCCCACCTGACCCCACATGGCCCCTTATGACCCCACGTGACCCCACATGACCCCACACGACCCCAGGTAACCCCACATGATCCCATATAACCCCACATGACCCCATGTGACCCGTCATGGCCCCTTATGACCCCAATTGACCCCACATGGCCCCTTATGACCCCATGTGACCCCACGTGACCCCACATGACCCCATGTGACCCCACACGCCTTATGACCCCATGTGACCCCACGTGACCCCACATGACCCCATGTGACCCCACATGACCCCCCTATGACCCCACGTGACCCCACGTGACCCCACGTGACTCCGTGACCCCTTACCCAGGCATTGCCCCCCCCGCTGGGGCCGGTACCCCTGGGGGCAGTGGCAGCGGAAGCCCCCCGGCAGATTCTCACAGCGGTGCTGGCACTGCGACCCCCCCCGGCATTCATCCACGTCTGGGGGGGGGGGGCGGGGGGCGTGGTCAGAAGGGGAGGGGTCAGAGAAGGGGCGGGGTCAGAAAAGAGGTGGGGTCAGAAAAGGGGCGGAGTAAGGATTGGGGAGGAGTCAGAAGGGGGAGGAGTCAGGAAAGGGACGGAGTCGGGAAAGGGGTGGAGTCAGAAAGGGGGAGGAGGCAGGAAAGGGGGGAGCCAGAAAAGGGGCGGGGTCAGAAAAAGGGCGGGGTCAGAAAAGGGGCGGAGTAAGGATTGCGGGAGGAGTCAGAAGGGGGAGGAGTCAGGAACGGGTTGGAATGAGAAAAGGGGAGGAGTCAGGATAGGGGAGGAGTCAGAAAAGAGGCGGGGTCAGAAAAGGGGAGGAGTCAGGAAAGGGGAGGAGTCAGAAAAGAGGCGGGATCGGAATTGGGGAGGGGTCACAAAAGGGGCGGAGTAAGGATTGGGGGAGGAGTCAGAAAGGGGAGGAGTCAGGAACGGGTTGGAATGAGAAAAGGGGAGGAGTCAGGATAGGGGGGAGTCAGAAAAGAGGCGGGGTCAGAAAAGGGGAGAAGTCAGGAAAGGGGAGGAGTCAGAAAAGGGGAGGAGTCAGAAAAGAGGCGGGATCGGAATTCGGGAGGGGTCACAAAAGGGGAGGAGTAAAAAAGGGCGGAGTCAGAAAAGGGGCGGGGCCTAGAAGGGGGCGGGGTCAGGAAAGGGGAGGAGTCAGGAAAGGGAGGGGTAGGAAAAGGGGCGGCCTGAGAGGGCGTGGCCTACGGGTGGGGGCGTGGCTTAAGGGGGGGTGGGGTCCGGTACCGTCACAGCTGAGGCCGTCGGAGCTGAGGACGAATCCGGGGCGGCAGCGGCACCAAAAGGAGCCGAAGGTGTTGAGGCACAGCTGGGCACAGCGGGCGCCCATGGAGCATTCGTCCACATCTATGGGGCGGGGGGGGAAACCCCATAGCGACACGAATCCCATGGGGCACAAACCCCATAGGGACACGAATCCCATGGGGCACAAACCCCACAGGGACACGAATCCCATAGCGACACAAATCCCATAGGGCACAAACCCCATAGGGCACAAAACCCATTGGGACACAAATCCCATAGGGACACAAACCCCATAGAGAAACGGATACAAACCCCATAGGGACACAAACCCCATAGGGACACGAACCCCATAGGGACACGAACCCCATAGGGACACGAACCCCATGGGGGCACAAATCCCATAGGGACACAAATCCCATAGGGACACGAATCCCATAGGGACACGAATCCCATAGGGACACGAACCCGACAGGGACACGAATCCCATAGGGGCACAAACCCCATAGGGACACGAACCCCATAGGGACACAAATCCCATAGGGACACGAATCCCATAGGGACACAAATCCCATAGGGACACAAATCCCACAGGGACACAAACCCCACAGGGACACAAACCCCATAGGGGCACAAACCCCATAGGGACACAAACCCCATAGGGACACGAACCCCATAGGGACATGAACCCCATAGGGACATGAACCCCATGGGGCACAAAACCCATAGGGACACAAAACCCATAGGGACACAAACCCCATAGGGACACAAATCCCATAGGGACACAAACCCCATAGGGACACGAACCCCATAGGAATACGAACCCCATAGGAATACGAACCCCATAGGAACACGAATCCCAATCTCTATGAGGTCCCTATTAGGGTCCCTACGGGGTCCCTATTGATGTCCCTATGTGGTCCCTATGTGGTCCCTATTGGGGTCTCTATGGGGTCTCTATTGAGGTCCCTATGGGGTCCCTATTGGGGTCTCTATGGGGTCTCTATTGAGGTCCCTATGGGGTCCCTATTGGGGTCTCTATTGGGGTCTCTATTGAGGTCCCTATGGATTCCCTATGGGGTCACTATTGGGGTCCCTATTGGGGTCCCTATGGGGTCCCTATGGGGTACCTATTGAGGTCTCTATTGGGGTCCCTATTGAGGTCCCTATTAGGGTCCCTATTGGGGTCCCTATTGGGGTCCATACGGGGTCCCTGTCGGGGTCCCTATAGGGTCTCTATTGATATCCCTATTGGGGTCCCTTTGGGGTCCCCATTGGGGTCCCTATTGGGGTCCCTATGTGGGGCCTTATTAGGGTCCCTGTGGGGTCTCTATTGAGATCCCTATTGAGGTCCCTATGGAGTCCCTATGGGGTCCTACTGAGGTCCCTATTGGGGTCCCTATTTGATCCCCATGGGGGTCCCTATTAGGGTCCCTATTGGGGTCTCTATTGGGGTCCCTTTTGGGGTCCCTATGGGGGTCCCTATTGGGGTCTCTATTGGGGTCCCTATGGGGTCTCTATTGGGGTCCCTATTGAGGTCCCTAAGGGGGTCCCTACTGGGGTCCCTATGTGGTCCCTATTGCTGTCCCAGTTGGGGTCCCTATGTGGTCCCTATTAGGGTACCTATGGGGTCCCTATTGGGGTCTCTATTGGGGTCCCTATTGAGGTCCCTATGGGGTCCCTATTGGGGTCCCTATGGGGTCCCTATGGGGTCTCTATTGAGGTCCCTATTGGGGTCCCTATGGGGTCTCTATTGGGGTCCCTATGGGGTCTCTATTGAGGTCCCTATTGGGGTCCCTACTGGGGTCCCTATTGGGGTCCCTAATGAGGTCCCTATGGGGTCTCTATGGGGTCCCTATTGGGGTATCTATTGGGGTCCCTATGGGGGTCTCTATGGGGTCCCTATTGGGGACCCTATCGGGTCCCTATTAGGGTCCCTATGTGGTCCCTATTGGGATCCCTATGTGATCCCCATGTGGGTCCCTATTAGGGTCCCTATTGGGGTCCCTATTGGGGTCCCTATGTGATCCCCATGTGGTCCCTATTAGGGTCCCTATTGGGGTCCCTATTGGGGTCCCTATGTGGTCCCTATGGGGTCCCTATGGGGTCTCTATTGGGGTCCCTATTGAGGTCCCTTTTGGGGTCCCTATTGGGGTCCCTATGTGATCCCCATGTGGTCCCTATTAGGGTCCCTATTGGGGTCCCTATTGGGGTCCCTATGTGGTCCCTATGGGGTCCCTATGGGGTCTCTATTGGGGTCCCTATTGAGGTCCCTTTTGGGGTCCCTATTGGGGTCCCTATATGGTCCCTATTGGGGTCCCTATTGGGGTCCCTATGGGGTTCCTATTGGGGTCCCTATGTGATCCCCATGTGGGTCCCTATTAGGGTCCCTATTGGGGTCCCTATTAGGGTCCCTATGTGATCCCTATTGGGGTCCCTATGTGGTTCCCCATGTGGGTCCCTATTAGGGTCCCTATTGGGGTCCCTCTGGCCAACCCCTATATGTGTCCCTATGGGGTCCCTATTGGGGTCTCTATTGGAGTCCCTATGGGGTCCCCATTGGGGTCTCTATGGGGGTCCCTATGTGATCCTTATTAGGGTCCCTATGGGGTCCCTATTGGGGTCTCTATTGGGGTCCCCATTGGGGTCCCTATGAGGTCCCTATGTGATCCCTATTAGGGTTACTATGGGGTCCCTATTGGGGTCTCTATTGGGGTCCCCATTGGGGTCCCTATGAGGTCCCTATGTGATCCCTATTAGGGTTACTATGGGGTCCCTATTGGGGTCTTTATTGAGGTCCCTATTGGGGTCCCTATTGGGGTCCCTATTGGGGTCCCTATTGTGGTCCCTATGGGTGTCCCTATGTGGGTTCCTACAGGGTCCCTATTGGGGTCCCTTTTGGGGTCCCTATGGGGTCTCTATTGTGGTCCCTATGGGAGTCCCTATGGGGGGCCCTCTGTGGGGTCCCTATGGGGTCTCTATTGGGGTCCCTATGGGGTCTCTATTGAGGTCCCTATTGGGGTCCCTTTTGGGGTCTCTATTGGGGTCCCTATGTGGTACCTATAGGGGTCCCTATGGGGTCTCTATTGGGGTCCCTGTGTGGTCCCTATGGGGTCCCTATTGGGGTCCCTATTGGGGTCCCTATTGAGGTTCCTTCTGGGGTCCCTATGTGTTCCCTATTGGGGCCCCTATGGGGTCCCTATTGGGGTCCCTATTGACGTTCCTATGTGGTCCCTATGTGGTCCCTATTGGGGTCCCTATGGGGTCTCTATTGGGGTCCCTATTGAGGTCCCTTTTGGGGTCCCTTTTGGGGTCCCTATATGGTCCCTATTGGGGTCCCTATTGGGGTCCCTATGGGGTTCCTATTGGGGTCCCTATGTGATCCCCATGTGGGTCCCTATTAGGGTCCCTATTGGGGTCCCTATTGGGGTCCCCATGGGGTCCCTATTGGGGTCCCTATGTGATCCCCATGTGGGTCCCTATTAGGGTCCCTATTGGGGTCCCTATTGGGGTCCCTATGTGGTTCCCCATGTGGGTCCCTATGTGGTTCCCCATGTGGGTCCCTATTAGGGTCCCTATTGGGGTCCCTATTGGGGTCCCTATGTGATCCCTATTGGGGTCCCTATGTGGTTCCCCATGTGGGTCCCTATTAGGGTCCCTATTGGGGTCCCTCTGGCCAACCCCTATATGTGTCCCTATGGGGTCCCTATTGGGGTCTCTATTGGGGTCCCTATGGGGTCCCTATTGGGGTCTCTATGGGGGTCCCTATGTGATCCTTATTAGGGTCCCTATGGGGTCCCTATTGGGGTCTCTATTGAGGTCCCCATTGGGGTCCCTATGAGGTCCCTATGTGATCCCTATTAGGGTTCCTATGGGGTCCCTATTGGGGTCTCTATTGAGGTCCCTATTGGGGTCCCTATTGGGGTCCTTATGGGTGTCCCTATTGTGGTCCCTATGGGTTC
Organism: Lophura swinhoii; assembly: GCA_030408155.1. Taxonomy (NCBI): domain Eukaryota; kingdom Metazoa; phylum Chordata; class Aves; order Galliformes; family Phasianidae; genus Lophura; species Lophura swinhoii. Next base: position 158,449 of record CM059483.1, on the reverse strand, counting down.
CCTATGTGGGTCCCTACAGGGTCCCTATTGGGGTCCCTTTTGGGGTCCCTATGAGGTCTCTATTGTGGTCCCTATGGGAGTCCCTATGGGGGGCCCTATGTGGGGTCCCTATGTGGTCCCTATTGGGGTCCTTATTAGGGTCCCTATGTGGTCCCTATTGGGGTCCCTATGTGATCCCCATGTGGTCCCTATTAGGGTCCCTATGGGGTCCCTACTGGGGTCCCTACGGGGTCCCTATGTAGTCCCTATTGGGGTCCTTATTAGGGTCCCTATGTGGTCCCTATTGGGGTCCCTATGTGATCCCCATGTGGTTCCTATTAGAGTCGCTATTGGGGTCCCTATTGGGGTCCCTATGTGGTCCCTATGGGGTCCCTACTGGGGTCCCTATGGGGTCCCTATGTGGTCCCTATTGGGGTCCTTATTAGGGTCCCTATGTGGTCCCTATTGGGGTCCCTATTGGGGTCCCTATGTGGTCCCTATAGGGTCCCTATTGGGGTCCTTATTAGGGTCCCTATGTGGTCCCTATTGGGGTCCCTATGTGATCCCCATGTGGTCCCTATTAGGGTCCCTATTGGGGTCCCTATTGGGGTCCCTATGTGGTCCCTATGGGGTCCCTATGGGGTCCCTATTGGGGTCCTTATTAGGGTCCCTATGGGATCCCTATTGGGGTCCCTATGTGATCCCCATGGGGGTCCCTATTGGGGTCCCTATATGTGTCCCTATGGAGGACCCCTATGGGGTTGGGGGGGGGGGGGCGTCCCCCTCTCAGCCCCCCCTTACCCAGACAGGAGCGGTTGTTGGGCGCCAGGCGGAAGCCGGGGTGGCAGCGGCAGGAAAAGGAGCCGGGGGAATTGGAGCAGCTGTGCTGGCACAGCCTCTGCGTGCATTCGTCCTCATCTGGGGGGCGCCGGGGGGGGGGCACGCTGACACCACCACGCCCCCCCACCTCGGGCCCCATATTGCCCATAGCCCCCCACGCCCCCCCCATAGCCCCCTATGGCCTCGCATATCGCCTGTAGCCCCCATAGCCCCTGTAACACCCCATAGCCCCCCATAGCCCCCCCATATCCTCCCAGGGCCCCCCGTAGCCCCCCCATATCCCCCCATGGCCCCCATAGCCCCTGCAACACCCCATAGCCCCCCATAGCCCCCCCACAGCCCCCCATATCCCCCGTAGCCCCCCCATATCCCCCAATAACCCCCATAGCCCCTATAACACCCCATAGCCCCCCCATATACTCCCATGGCCCCCCCATAGCCCCCCCATATCCCCCCATGGCCCCCATAGCCCCTGTAACATCCCATAGCCCCCCATAGTCCCCCCCATATCCCCCCCTGGCCCCCCATGTCCCCCATAACCCCCCATAGCCCCCCCATATCCCCCCATGGCCCCCATAGCCCCTGTAACATCCCATAGCCCCCCATAGTCCCCCCCATATCCCCCCATGGCCCCCCCTATCTCCCATAACCCCCCATAGCCCCCCCATATCCCCCCATGGCCCCCCATATCTCCCATAACCCCCCATAGCCCCCCCATACCCCCCCATGGCCCCCCAAACCCCTGTAACACCCCATAGCCCCCCAATCCCCCCTATAACCCCCCACTCCCCCATAACAACCCCCCACCCCCCTAAAAGTTCCCATAGCCCCCCATAACCCCCTCATAGCCCCCCCACAAGGTCCCATAGCCCCCATAACCCCCCCACCCCCCCCAGAAGTTCCCATAGCCCCCCATAACCCCCCCCATAACCCCCCCATAACACCCCCAATGCCCCCATAACCCCCCCACCCCCCCCAGAAGTTCCCATAGCCCCCCATAACCCCCCCATAATCCCCCCATAACACCCCCAATGCCCCCATAACCCCCCCATAAGACCCCTCATAGCCCCCCCATAATACTCCCAATCCCCCCATAACCCCCTCATAGCCCCCCCCCATAACACTCCCAATCCCCCAATAACCCCCCCCCACGAGATCCCATAGCCCCCCATAACCCCCCCACCTCCCCAGAAGTTCCCATAGCCCCCATAACCCCCTCATAGCCCCCCCCCAAAACATCCCCAATCCCCCCATAACCCCCCCATAACACCCTCAATCCCCCCATAACCCCCCACGAGATCCCATAGCCCCCCATAACCCCTTCGCAGCCCGCCCAGAAAGACCCATAGCCCCCCATAACCCCCTCATAGCCCCCCCCCATAACATCCCCGATCCCCCCCCATATCCCCCCATAACCCCCCTATAACCCCCCATAACACCCCCATAACCCCCCCATAACACCCCCAATCCCCTCATAACTCCCCCCACCCCCCCACGAGATCCCATAGCCCCCCATAACCCCCTCATAGCCCCCCCACAAGGTCCCATAGCCCCCATAACCCCCCCACCCCCACCCAGAAGTTCCCATAGCCCCCCATAACCCCCCATAACCCCCTCATAGCCCCCCCCAAAACATCCCAAATCCCCCCATAACCCCCCCATAAAGCCCCCCATTAGGTCCCATAGCTCCCCTATATGCCCTCCCCCCAGAAGTTCCCATAGCCCCCCATAACCTCCTCACAGCCCCCCCCATAACACCCCCAATCCCCCCATAACCCCCCCATAACCCCCCCCAGAAGTTCCCATAGCCCCCCATAACCCCCTCATAGCCCCCCCAAAACATCCCCAATCCCCTCATAACCCCCCCATAACCCCCCCATAACAACCCCAATCCCCCCATAACGCCCCCCACACCCCCCACAAGCTCCCATAGCCCCCCATAACCCCCCCATAAAGCCCCCATTAGGTCCCATAACCCCCCGTAACCCCCTCATAGCCCCCCCCACAACATCCCCAATCCTCCCGTAACCCCCCCATAAACCCCCCCATTAGGTCCCATAGCCCCCCTATATGCCCCCCCCAGAAGTTCCCATAGCCCCCCATAACCCCCTCATAGCCCCCCCCAAAAACATCCCCAATCCCCCCATAACCCCCCCACCCCCCCCACGAGATCCCATAGGCCCCCATAATCCCTTCACAGCCCCCCAGAAAGTCCCATAGCCCCCCCATAACCCCCTCATAACCCCTCCATCAGGTCTCATAACCCCCCTATACGCCCCCCCCCCGTGCCCCCCCACCCCCACTGACCGACGCACTCGGTGCGCAGATGCCGATATCCGGGGGGGCAGCGGCACTCGAACCCCCCCGGGCGGTTGATGCACTCCTGGCTGGGTTGGCAGGGGGGGGGTCCCTCACATTCATCCACATCTGGGAGAAGTGGGGGGGGGGGGGGGCACGGGGGGGATGTGCAGCAATGGGTCCCTCAGACCCCAAATCCCCCCCCCCAGCGACCCCCAATTCCCTCTTAATTCCAACCCCCCCCCCCAGTGACCCCCAACGCTCAAGGACCCCAATTACCCCCCCCCCCAGGATCCCATGTCCCCCCCCCCCCAGAGACCCCCAACACGACCCCAATTACCCCCCCCCAGGATCCCATGTCCCCCCCCCTTCCCCTCAGTGACCCCCAATTCCCTCTTAATTCCACCCCCCCCCCCAGAGACCCCCAACACGACCCCAATTACCCCCCCCAGGATCCCATGTCCCCCCCCCCACCCAGCGATCCCCAATTCCCTCTTAATTCCAACCCCCACCCCCCCAGAAACCCCCAACACGACCCCAATAACCCCCCCCAGGATCCCATGTCCACCCCCTCCCCCAGCGACCCCTGTAGCCCCGCCCCTAATCTGTAGACCACGCCCACATCAATACAGTCCCACCCCATATTCCTTAGCCACGCCTCCAAACTCCAGGCCACGCCCACATAAGGGTAGCCACGCCCCAAACCCTTTAGCCCCGCCCCTTATCCTCTGGCCACACCCACAGCCAGCTAGCCACGCCCCCATTCCAGCTTAACCCCACCCACCACCAGCTCACCTCCCCATTGGCTCTGATCCCCTTTAGCCCCGCCCCTAACCTGGCCACGCCCACAGCCGCTTCGCCACGCCTCCATTCCAGGTTAACCCCACCCACCACCAGCTCACCTCCCCATTGGCTCTAATCCCCTTTAGCCCCGCCCATAATCAGGCCACGCCCACAGCCGCCTGGTCGCTCCCCCAACCCCAGACCTCGCCCATAGTCCATTAACATAACCCCGCCCCCTTTAGCCCCGCCCCCTCGCTAAGCCCCGCCCCTCACCTTGACACGTGCCGTCGGGGGCGGGGCCATAGCCGGGCGGGCATCGACCGTCGGTGGGCGGGGCGTAGGGAAGGGGCGGGGCGTATGGAAGGGGCGGGGCTAAAGGAGGGGGCGGGGCTAACGGAGGGGGCGGGGCTCCGCGGATGAGCGCTGCGGATCGGGGCAGGCAGAGGAAACCCCCGAAGTGGTTGAGGCACCGCATGGAGCCGCGGCACGGGGGGGGCTGCGACGAGCATTCGTCCACGTCTGTAGTTGGGGGGGTGGGGGGGGGACACGTAACGTTAATTAGTGGCTAAAGTTCGTTAACGGGGGAAAGCCCCGCCCCAAGGATACGGGAGACCCCCCATCGGGGACCCCCAATGGAAGACCCCAATAGGGGACCCCCAATAGGAGACTCCCAATAGGGGACCCCTAATAGGGGACCCCCAATAGAAGACCCCAATAGGGGACCCCCAGTGGAGACCCCCAATGGCAGACCCCCAGTGGAGACCCCCCCCATAGGAGACCCACAACGGTAGACCCCAATAGGGGACCCCCAATAGGAGACCCCCAATAGGGGACCCCCAATGGGAGAACCCCCAATGGGAGACCCCAATAGGGGACTCCCAACAGAAGACCCCCAATAGGGGACCCCCAATAGGAGAACCCCCAATAGGGGACCCCTAATAGGGGAGCCCCAATGGCAGACCCCCAGTGGAGACCCCCCATAGGAGACCCCCAATGGGAGACCCCAATAGGGGACCCCCAATGGGAGAACCCACAATAGGGGACCCCTAACAGGGGAGCCCCAATGGGAGACCCCCAATGGAGACCCCCCATAGGAGACCCCCAATGGGAGACCCCCAATAGGGGACCTCCAATAGGGGACCCCCAATTGAGGACCCCCCAATGGGAGACCCCCAATAGGGGACCCCCAATAGAGGACCTCCAATGGAAAAACCCCAATGGGAGACCCCCAATAGGGGACCCCCAATGGGAGAACCCCCAATAGGGGACCCCTAATAGGGGAGCCCCAATACGGAGACCCCCAATTGGCGACCCCCAATTGAAGACCCCCAATGGACACCCCCAATAGGAGACCCCCAATGGAAGACCCCCAATACGAGACCCCCAATAGGGGAGCCCCAATAGGAGACCCCCAATGGGAGACCCCCAATAGGGCACCTCCAATGGGAGACCCCCCAATGGGAGACCCCCCCCCCATAGGAGACCCCCAGTAGGGGACCCTCAATGGGAGACCCCCAATATGGGACCCCCAATAGAAGACCCTCAATGGGGGACCCCCAAAATGGGACCCCCACTAGAAGACCCCCAATGGGAGACCCCCAATATGGGACCCCCAATGGAAGACCCCCAATGGAGACCCCCCCATAGGAGACCCCCAGTGGGAGACCCCCCAATGGGAGACCCTCAATGGGAGACCCCCAATAAAGGACCCCCAATAGAAGACCCCCAATAGAAGACCCCCAATAGAGGACCTCCAATAGCAGATCCCCAGTGGAAGACCCCCAATGGGCGACCCCCCAGTGGGAGACCCCCCATAGGAGACCCCCAGTAGGAGACTCCCCAATAGAAGACCCTCAATGGGAGACCCCCAATATGGGACCCCCAAATAGGGGACCCTCAATGGGAGACCCCCAATATGGGACCCCCAATAGAAGACCCCCAACGGGAGATCCCCAATAGGGCACCTCCAATGGGAGACCCCCAATGGGAGACCCCCCCCATAGGAGACCCCCAGTAGGAGACCCCCCCAATAGGAGACCCTCAATGGGAGACCCCCAATGGGAGACCCCCAGTAGGAGACCCCCCAATAGGGGACCCCCAATGGGAGAACCCCCAATAGGAGACCCCAATAGGAGACCCCCAATAGAAGACCCCCCAATGGAAGACCCCCAATGGAGACCCCCCCATAGGGGACCCCCCAATTGGAGACCCCCAATGGAGACCCCCGGTATGGGACCCCCAATAGGGGACCCCCAATGGGAGACCCCCAATGGGAGACTCCAATAGGGGACCGCCAATAGAAGACCCCCAATGGGAGACCCCTAATAGGTGACCCCCAAAGATGTGGGATCCCCACCCCAAAATATGGGACCCCCAAAGTGGACCCGCACCTCAAAACAGGGGAAACCCCCCAAGGATGAGACCCCCACCCCAAAACGAGGGGACCTCCCAAAGGTGGGACCCCCACCCCATAATATGGAACCCCAAAAGACGGGACCCCCGCCCCAAAACACCTCCGAAGGATGAGACCCCCGCCCCAAAATATGGGACCCCCAAAGTGGACCCGCACCTCAAAACAGGGGAAACCCCCCCCCAAGGATGAGACCCCCACCCCAAAACGAGGGGACCTCCCAAAGGTGGGACCCCCACCCCATAATATGGGACCCCAAAAGATGGGACCCCCACCCCAAAACACCTCCGAAGGATGAGACCCCCGCCCCAAAATATGGGACCCCCAAAGTGGACCCGCAGCTCAAAACAGGGGAAATCCCACCCCAAGGATGAGACCCCCACCCCAAAACGAGGGGACCTCCTAAAAGTGGGACCCCCACCCCATAATATGGAACCCCAAAAGATGGGACCCCCACCCCAAAATATGGGACCCCCAAAGTGAACCCCGACCTCAAAACACAGGAGCCCCCCCCCAAACAGGAGACCCCTCCCCAAAAATTATAGGGAACCCCAAAGAAGGGACTTCCTCCCCCCCCCCCCGGCTCCGCAAATAGGGGAACGCGAGAACAGGGGACCCCCACCCCAAATGTGGGACCCCCAAATGTGGGACCCCCCCCCCAAAAAGCAGCCCCCCACCTTTGCAGTGCTCGGTCTCGGGGTCCCACTCATATCCATCTGTGCACTCCTGGGGGGGGGCCCAAAATGTCACCGGGTGACCCCAAAGGCCCCACTGACCCCATAGGGACCCCGCTGACCCCATAGAGACCCCAAACTCCTCACAGGGACCCCACTGTCCCCATAGAGACACCAAAATCCCAATAGAGACCCCATAGAGATCCCAGTGACCCATAGAGACCCCAAGATCCCAATAGAGACCCCCATAGAGACCCCAAAATCCCAATAGAGACCCCATAGAGATCCCAATGCCCGTAGAGACCCTGCTGACCCCACAGAGACCCTGCTGACCCCATAGAGACCCCAAAATCCCCATAGAGACCCCACTGACCCCATAGAGACACCAAAATCCCAATAGAGACCCCATAGAGACCCCAATGCCCCATAGAGACCCCACTGACCCCATACAGACCCCAAAGTCCTATAGAGATCCTGCTGACCCCATAGAGACCCCAATGCCCCATAGAGACCCTGCTGACCCCACAGAGACCCCAAAGTGCCATAGAGATCCCACTAACCCCATAGAGATCCCAAAGTCCCAGTAGAGACCCCAGAGAGACCCCATAGAGACCCCAAAGTCCCATAGAGACCCCGCTGACCCCATAGAGACCCCAAAGTCCCGTAGACACCCCAGTGACCCCATAGGGACCCCACTGACCCCATAGAGACCCCAAAGTCCCAGTAGAGACCTCATAGAGACCCCATAGAGACCCCATAGAGACCCCAATGCCCCATAGAGACTCTGCTGACCCCATAGAGACCCCAGTGCCCCATAGAGACCCCAATGCCCCATAGAGACCCCACTGACCCCACAGAGACCCCAAAGTCCCATAGAGACCCCACTGACCCCATAGAGACCCCAAAGTTCCATAAAAACCCCACTGACCCCATAGAGACCCCAAAGCCCCATAGAGACCCCGCTGACCCCACAGAGACCCCAAAGTTCCATAGAGACCCCACTGACCCCATAGAGACCCCAAAGTCCCATAGAGACCCCGCTGACCCCATAGAGACCCCAAAGTCCTGTAGAGACCCCAAAGTCCCCATAGAGACCCTGCTGACCCCACAGAGACCCCAATGCCCCATAGAGACCCCAAAGTCCCAGTAGAGACCCCAAAGTCCCAGTAGAGAGCCCAGAGAGACCCCATAGAGACCCCAAAGTCCTGTAGAGACCCCAAAGTCCCCATAGAGATCCCGCTGATCCCATAGAGACCCCAAAGTCCCATAGAGACCCCATAGAGACCTCAATGCCCCATAGAGACCCTGCTGACCCCACAAAGACCCCAAAGTCCTGTAGAGACCCCAAAGTCCCCATAGAGACCCCGCTGACCCCATAGAGACCCCAAAGCCCCATAGAGACCGCACTGACCCCATAGAGACCCTAAGGTTCCCATAGAGACCCCATTGCCCCCAGTGCCCCCAATGCCCCAGTGCCCCCAATGCCCCCATTGACCCCAAAGCCCCCAATGTCCCCATTGCCCCCAATGCCCCCATTGACCCCAATGCCCCCAATGCCCCCATTGACCCCAATGTCCCCACTGACCCCAATGCCCCCAATGTCCCCATTGTCCCCAATGCCCCCATTGACCCCAATGTCCCCACTGACCCCAATGTCCCCAATGTCCCCATTGCCCCCAATGCCCCCATTGACCCCAATGTCCCCATTGCCCCCAATGCCCCCATTGACCCCAATGTCCCCACTGACCCCAATGCCCCCAATGTCCCCATTGTCCCCAATGCCCCCATTGACCCCAATGCCCCCAATGTCCCCATTGTCCCCAATGCCCCCAGTGCCCCCAATGTTCCCATTGTCCCCAATGTCCCCATTGACCCAATGTCCCCATTGCCCCCAGTGCCCCCATTGACCCCAATGTCCCCATTGCCCCCAATGCCCCCATTGACCCCAATGCCCCCATTGACCCCATTGCCCCCAATGCCCCCAATGCCCCCATTGACCCCAATGTCCCCACTGACCCCAATGCCCCCAATGTCCCCATTGCCCCCAATGCCCCCATTGACCCCAATGCCCCCAATGCCCCCATTGCCCCCAATGCCCCCATTGCCCCCAATGCCCCCATTGACCCCATTGCCCCCATTGACCCCAATGCCCCCATTGCCCCCAATGCCCCCAATGCCCCCATTGACCCCAATGCCCCCATTGACCCCATTGCCCCCATTGACCCCAATGCCCCCAATGCCCCCATTGACCCCACTGACCCCACTGACCCCAAGTGTCCCCAATGCCCCCAATGTCCCCAATGCCCCCCCATATCGCCCCCCCCCCCTCACAGCTCCCCCCCACCTCCTCCCCCTCCTCCATTTGGGGGGGGGCCGCGGCCGCCAGCAGCGCTCCCAGGACGACGCAGCTCAGGGGGGTCATGGCCCTTTTTTTTGGGGGGGGGGGGGGACACGAGATTGGGGTCACACAGAGCATTGGGATATGGGGGGGGGGGCACAGACATCCAGCACCCCCCCACCCCGGAAAACCTCAATATCCCCCTGGACCCCCACCCAATACCCCCATCCCCCCCCCAGTGCCCCCCCAAGGAGGACCCCATACCCCCCTCACCCCCCCAGACTCAATAGGACCCCCAATGTTGCCCCCCAGAATTCCCCCACCCCCGGCCCCAAAACCCCCCAGGACCCCCCCAAAAACCCTCAGAGCTCCCCCAGATCCCCCCCAATCCCCTTCATTCCTCAGACCCCCCCCCAAAACACCGCGGCAGACCCCAAAGGATCCCCAATAGACCCCCCCACCCAAATCCCATAACCCCCCCGCAGCCCCCCCCTCAATTACCCCATTACCCCCCCAATACCCCTCCCCAAATCCCCCAACCGACCCCCCCCAGACCTTCCAAACCCCTCACTTCCTCCCCCCTCGCCCCCCCCCCAAATCCCCCCATGTCCTCAACTCCTCCCCCAAATAACCCCGAACCCCCCCAACTCCCCCAAACCCCCCAGAACCCCCCCCAAATACCCCCAGTTCCCCCCCAGTGCCCCTCATTCCTCAGACCCCCCCAAAAAAAAAACACCCTGCAGACCCCAAAGGATCCCCAAAGGACCACTTGGGACCCTCCCCCCCCATCCCATAACCCCCCCACAGACCCCCTCCCCCAATTACCCCATTACCCCCTCAATACCCCTCCCCAAATCCCCCCCCAGCCCCCCCCCAGACCTTCCCAAACCCCTCCCCCACCCCCCAAATCCTCCCATGTCCCCACCCCCCCCTCCCCAAGTAACCCCCAACCCCCTCTGATGACCTCCAGGACCCCCCCAGGCCCCCCCCAACACCCCCAATCTCCCCAATTCCCCCCCCAGGACCCCCTCAAGACCCCCCCAACCCCCTCAAATACCCCCCACTAACCCCCAAGACGCCCCCCAGACCCTCCCCAATACCCCCAGACCCCCCCCCAAACCCCCCCAGTTCCCCCCCAGACCTCCATCAAATACCCCCAGGATCCCCATCACCCCCCAGGACCCCCCCCAGACCCCCTCCAATACCCTCAGAGCCCCCCAGCCCCCCCGAAGACCCCTCATTTCTCCCCATGATGCCCCCCCAGACCCCCCCCCCCCCCAGTACCTCCATTCCCCCCATTCATCCCCCACGACCCCCTCAAATCCCCCCCAAACCCCTCAGGCCCCCCCCAGTACCCCCAATCTCCCCCATTCCACCCCAGGACCCCCTCAAGACCCCCCCAACCCCCTCAAATACCCCCCACTAACCCCCAAGACGCCCCCCAGACCCTCCCCAATTCCTTCAGATCCCACCCCCAAATCCCCCCAGTTCCCCCCCAGACCCCCATCAAATACCCCCAGGATCCCCATCGCCCCCCAGGACCCCCCCCAGACCCCCTCCAATACCCTCAGAGCCCCCCAGCCCCCCCTGAAGACCCCTCATTTCTCCCCACGGTGCCCCCCCAGACCCCCCCCCAATACCCCCATTCCCCCCATTCATCCCCCCACGACCCCCTCAAATCCCCCCCAACCCCCCAGGACCCCCCCCAATACCCCAATCTCCCCCATTCCACTCCACGACCCCCCCAAGACCCCCCAAGACTCTCACCAATATCCCCAGACCCCCCCCAGTAACCCCCACGATGCCCCCCAGACCCCCCCAATACCCCCAGATTCCCCCCCCAGACTCCCATAAAAAACACCCAAGACCCCCCAATCCCCCCAGGATCCCCCAAGACCCCACAGACCCCCCCCTCAAGCCCCCTCCTCCACATTCCCCCCAGGACGTCCCCCCAATACCCCCCCCCAATACCTCCATTCCCCCCATTCATCCCCCACGACCCCCTCAAATCCCCCCCAAACCCCTCAGGCCCCCCCCAGTACCCCCAATCTCCCCAATTCCCCCCCACGACCCCCTCAAGACCCCCCAACCCCCTCAAATACCCCCCACTAACCCCCAAGACGCCCCCCAGACCCTCCCCAATTCCTTCAGACCCCACCCCCAAATCCTCCCAGTTCCCCCCCAAGACCCCCATCAAATACCCCCAGGATCCCCATCGCCCCCCAGGACCCCCCCCAGACCCCCTCCAATACCCTCAGAGCCCCCCAGCCCCCCCTGAAGACCCCTCATTTCTCCCCACGGTGCCCCCCCAGACCCCCCCCCAATACCCCCATTCCCCCCATTCATCCCCCCACGACCCTCTCAAATCCCCCCCAACCCCCCAGGACCCCCCCCCAATACCCCCAATCTCCCCCATTCCACCCCACGACCCCCCCAAGACTTTCACCAATATCCCCAGACCCCCCCAGTCACCCCCACGATGCCCCCCCAGACCCTCCCCAAAACCCCCAGCCCCCCCCCCCACAAAACCCCCCAGACTCCCATATAATACACCCAGGACCCCCCAACCCCCCCCCCAGGATCCCCCACCCCCCCCAGCCCCCTCCCCAATATCTCCATTCCCCCCCATTCCCCTTCAGGACCCCCACAACCCCCCCCCCCCTGTCAGGCCCCCCCCCAGACCCCATTTCCCCCCCCCCCCCCAGGACCCCTTCCAAATACCAGCATTACCCCCATAGAGAGGTTCGGGGGGGGGGGGATTTATAGTTTTTTTTTTTGGGGGGGGGGGATCTTGGAGGAGATTTGAGTCATTTTAGTGGGATTTGGGGCATTTTTCCCGGGGGGGGGGGGGGGGGGGGAAGAATTTTTTGGGTCTTTTTGGGGATGATTCCAAAGGACTTGGGGTGAATTTGGGTCATTTTGGGTCGTTTTGGGGCACTTCGGCTCTTTTTTTGGGGGGGGGCGGGGTGGGGGGGGGGTTGGGGTTGAACACATTGGGGTCATTTTGGGGGTGGGGGGGGGTTGGATTTGGGTCTTTCTGAGGGGGGTGGGGGGGAAACGAGGCGATTTTGAGGGGTTTGGGGACAAATCGGAGGTTTTTGGGGGTGCGTTTGGGTCATTTTTGGGGAGGGGGCGGGGGTGGGGGGGGGGATTTGGGGCAATTTGGGTAAATTCGGCTTTTTTTGTTGTTTTTTTTTGGGGGGGGGGGGGGGAAGAATTGTGAGCAGATTTGGGTCATTTTGGACAGATTTGGGGTCACTTCGGGAAGGGGCCGGGGGGCTTTTTGGGGAGGGGGGGGGGATTTGGGGGTGATTCGGTCATTTTGGATGAATGTGGTTTTTTTTTTATGGGGGGGGGGGGGGCGGATTTGGGTCATTTAGGAGTGGTTTGGGGACTTTTTTTTGGGGGGGGGGTGGGTTGGGAGCGGTGTTGGGGAAGGGGGAGCTCCGAGCTGCTAGGGGTAAATTGCGCGGATTTTGGGTCATTTTGGGGCACTTTGGGGGGGGCTCTCGATCGGTTCGGTTCCCTCTCCCCCCCCCCATAGCCAACGTGGCCGCGGGGGGGGGGGGGGGGGCGAATGGCGGGGGGGTGGGGGGCGGACCAGGAAAGGGCGCATCGGGGAAGAGAGGGAGGGGAGAGCACAGCCCAGGACCCCCCCCCACCCACGGCCCCGCTCCTCCCGCCCCCCCCCCCCCAGACCCGCACTCACCGCTCCGTTCCGCGACCCCCCCCCCCAGAAACAGCGGAACGAGGGGAAACCACGCCCACCGCCATTCATAAACCCGCCCCTCCCGAAGCCACGCCCACACCGCACTTTAAACCCCCACCCCCGAAGCCACGCCCACACCGCATTCGTAGCTCCGCCCTCCTGAAGCCACGCCCACCCCATTAATAAACCCGCCCCCCGAAGTCACGCCCACTCCATTCATAAACCGGCCCGCCTTGAGGCCACGCCCACTCCATTCATAAACCCGCCCCTCCCGTAGCCACGCCCACACCGCATTCGTAGCCCCGCCCCTCCTGAAGCCACGCCCACCCCATTCATAAACCCACCCGCCCACCCCAAGCCACGCCCACACCGCATTCATAACCCCCCCCCGCAGCCAAGCCAACCGCCCATTCATAAACCCGCCCCCCCGAAGCCACGCCCACCCCATTCATAAACCCGCCTCTCCCGAAGCCACGCCCACACCGCATTCGTAAGCCCCCCGCCCAAGCCACGCCCACCCCCGGATCCATAAACCGGCCCCTCTGAGGCCACGCCCACCCCCATTCATAAACACGCCCCTCCCGAAGCCACGCCCACACAGCATTCGTAGCCCCGCCCCCCTGAAGCCACGCCCACCCCATTCATAAACCCGCCCACCCCAAGCCACGCCCACCCCGCATTCAACCCCCCAGCAAAGCCCACCACCCATTCATAAACCCGCCCCTCCCGAAGCCACGCCCACACCGCAATCGTAGCCCCTCCCCTTGAAGCCACGCCCACCCCATTCACAAACCCGCCCCTCCCGAAGCCACGCCCACCCCGCATTCGCAGCCCCGCCCCTCCTGAAGCCACGCCCACCCCGCTTTCAACCCCCCCGCAGCCAAGCCCACCACCATTCATAAACCCGCCCCCGAAGCCACGCCCACACAGCATTAGTAGCCCCGCCCCCCTGAAGCCACGCCCACCCCGCATTCAACCCCCACAGCCAAGCCCCCCATCCATTCATAAACCCGCCCCCCCGAAGCCACGCCCACCCCCATTCATAAACCCCGCCCCTCCGGAAGCCACGCCCACCCCGCATTGGCAGTCCTGCCACCCCCTAAACCACGCCCACCCCCATTCATAACCCCCCCCCGCGAAGCTACGCTCACCACCCATTCATAAACCCGCCCACCCCAAGCCACGCCCACCCCGCGTCCATAAACC
>CM059483.1:103398-144112 GCA_030408155.1 Lophura swinhoii | reverse complement strand
CACCTTGGTGGCACCTTGGGGACATCATCGTGCCACCACCCCCTGGAATCACCTTGGTGGCACCTTGGGGACAATCATGGACGTGGTGCCGTCACCTTGGGGACGCCTTGGTGGCACCTTGGGGACACATTGGGGACATCTTGGGGACATGGTGCCACCCTTTGGGGACGCCTTGGTGGCACCTCGGTGGCATCTTGGTGGCACTTTGGGGACATCTTGGGGACATCCTTGGTGGCATCTCGGTGGCACCTTGGGGACACTTTGGGGACATCTTGGGGACATCGTGCCACCCCTTGGGGACGCCTTGGTGGCATCTTGGTGGCACCTTGGGGACACTTTGGGGACACCGTGGAGGGGATGTCGTGCCTTGGTGGCACTTTGGGGACATCTTGTGCCACCACCCCCTTGGTGGCACCTTGGGGACATCGTGCCACCATCCCTTGTGGCACCTTAAGGACAGCTTGGTGGCACTTTGGGGACACTTTGGGGACATCGTGGAGGGGACGTCGTGCCTTGGTGGCACCTTGGGGACATTGTGTCACCCCCTTGGTGGCATCTTGGGGACATCATTGTGCCACCACCCCCCTGGAATCGCCTTGGTGGCACCTTGGGGACAACGGTGGACGTGGTGCCGTCACCCTGGGGACGCCTTGGTGGCACCTTGGGGACAGCGTGGGACGTGGAGGGGGACATGGTGCCACCCTTGGGGACGCCTTGGTGGCACCTCGGTGGCATCTTGGTGGCACCTTGGGGACACTTTGGGGACATCTTGGGGACATGGTGCCACCCTTTGGAGATGCCTCGGTGACACCTCGGTGGCAACTTGGTGCCACCTTGGGGACACTTTGGGGACACCGTGGAGTGGATGTCGTGCCTTGGTGACACTTGGGGACATCTTGTGCCACCCCCTTGGTGGCACCTTGGGGACAGCTTGGGGACACCGTGGAGGGGACGTCGTGCCTTGGTGGCACTTTGGGGACATCTTGTGCCACCACCCCCTTGGTGCACCTTGGTGGCACCTTAAGGACACCTTGGTGGCACCTTGGGGACAATCATGGATGTCGTGCCACCCTCCTTGGGGACAGCTTGGTGGCACTTTGGGGACACTTTGGGGACATCTTGGGGACACTGTGGGATGTGGAGGGGACGTCGTGCCTTGGTGGCACCTTGGGGACATTGTGTCACCCCCTTGGTGGCACCTTGGGGACATCATCGTGCCACCACTTCCCTGGAATCACCTTGGTGGCACCTTGGGGATGTCGTGCCACCCCCCTTGGGGACAGCTTAGTGGCACCTTGGGGACACTTTGGGGACATCTTGGGGACACTGTGGGATGTGGATGTCGTGCCTTGGTGGCACCTTGGGGACAATCATGGACATCGTGCCACCTCCTGGGGACGCCTTGGGGACAGTCATGGATGTCGTGCCACCTCCTTGGTGACACCTTGGTGGCACCTTGGGGGACATTGTGAGGACATCGTTGTGCCACCTTTGGGGACACCTTGGTCACTTGGACAGCTTGGGGACATCGTGCCACTTCTTTGGGGACACCTTGGGGACATCTTGAGGCCATCGTTGTGCCACCTTTGGGGACACCTCGGTGGCACCTTGGGGACATTTTGAGGACATCGTTGTGCCACCTTTGGGGACATCGTTGTGGCACCTTGGGGACATCTTGAGGACATCGTGCCACCTCTTTGGGGACACCTTGGGGACATCTTGAGGACATCGTTGTGCCCCCTTTGGGGACACCTAGAGGACACCTTGGTGGCACCTTGGGGACAATCATGGACATCATTGTGCCACCTCCTTGGGGACAGCTTGGGGACATCATTGTGCCACCTTTGGGGACTCCTTTGGGGACACCTTGATGACATCGTGCCACCTCCTTGCGGACACCTTGGGGACAATCATGGACGTCGTGCCACCTCCTTGGTGACACCTTGGGGGCACCTTGGGGACATTTTGGGGACACGGTGCCACCCCCTTGGGACACTTTGGGGACAATCACGGATGTCATGCCGCCTCTTCGGGGACGATTTGGTGGCACTTTGGGGACGTCGTTGTGTCACCCTTGGGGCCATGGTGGCCTTGGGACAATGGGGACATTGTGCCACCCCCCGGGTGTCACTTTGGGGTCACTGTGGGGCATTAAAGGTCCTGGGGACACTTTGGGGACATCGTGTGCTGCTTGGGACGCCGAGGTGGCACTTGGGGACACTTTTGGGGACACTTTGGGGACATTTTGGGGACACTTTGGTGCCATCTCGAGGTGACAGCTGGGGATGCTTTGGTTTCATTTGAGTGCCACGTTTGGGGACACTGTGGGGACATTAGGGGACACTTTGGGGGCACTTCAGTGCCACTTTTGGGGGCACTTTGGGGACATTTTGGTACAACCATGGGGACACTTTTGGGGGACATTTTAGTGCCACGTTTGGGGACACTTTGGGGACATTTTAGTGCCACTTTTGGGGACGCTTTGGGGACACTTTTGGGGACACTTTTGGGGACATTTTAGTGCCACATTTGGGGACGCTTTGGGGACACTAGGAGGTGACATCGTGGGGATGCTCTGGTGCCATTTTGGGGACACTTGGATGTCATTTCAGTGCCACTTTTGGGGACATCATGGGGACACTTTGGTACCACAACTGGGGACAACTTGGTGCCACTTTGGGGACATTTTGGGGACATTTGAATCACGTGACCTCAGCACTCCCACCCGGGATTCGAACCCGCGTCTCTCCAGCGGCGCTCAGTGGGCGGAGCTCAGCGCGTAGCCACGCCCCCTTCATGTCGCAAACACCGCTGGTGCGCCGATGCCTCTGACGTCATCAGAACGCGCCGCGCGTTGACGTCATCAGAGCGCGCCGCGCGCCGCGCAGCGCTGGTTGCGGCGTCGGAGCGGCGTTCTGTCGCGATATGGCGAGCGAGTTGGACATCTTCGTGGGGAACACGACGCTGATCGACGAGGAGGTGTACCAGCTATGGCTGGACGGCTACTCGGTGCGATATGTCGCGATATCCCTCCTCCTCCCCGCCCCCCATCCCTTGTGTTGTGATGTACCCATCCCATAATATCCCGCATCCCAGCATATCCCGTATTTCAGACCCCCGCATCCCATAATATCCCATATCTTCCCTCCCACCCTGTTACCCCCCTCGGATCCCAATCTCCCAGTGACCTCAGGTGACCCCAACGACCTCAGGTGACCCCAACGACCCCTCGGACCCCAGAAGTGACCCCAGTGACCCCATACGACCCCGCCGACCCCCCAACTGACCCCATGTGCCCCCCCAGTGCCCGAGGCCGTGTCCCACCGCCTGCAGGGGGGGTCCTGGAGCCCCATTTCCCCCAACCCCCATTGACCCCCATATCCCCCTGACCCCATATGACCTCCTGCGACCCCATACGACCCCATACGACCCCGCTGAACCCACAACTGACCCCATATGACCCCATATGACCCCTCAGTAGCTGAGGCTGTGTCCCACCACCTGCAAGGGGGGGTCCTGAAGCCCCATTTCCCCCAACCCCCATTGACCCCCATATCCCCCTGACCTCCTATGACCTCCTGCGACCCCATATGACCCCATATGACCCCATACGACCCCGCTGACCCCACAACTGACCCCATATGACCCCATATGACCCCTCAGTGCCCAAGTCCATGTCCTGCTGCCTACGGGGGGGGTCCTGGAGTCTCATCTGCCCCCAACCCCCATTGACCCCCATATCCCCCTGACCTCCTACGACCCCATATGACCCCATACGACCCCATACGACCCCATACGACCCCGCTGACCCCACAACTGACCCCATGTGCCCCCCCAGTGCCCGAGGCCGTGTCCCGCCGCCTGCAGGGGGGGTCCTGGAGCCCCATCCGCCCTCCACCCCCATTGACCTCCATCGACCTCCTACGACCCCATATGACCCCATACGACCCCATACGACCCCATACGACCCCGCCGACCCCCCAACTGACCCCATGTGCCCCCCCAGTGCCCGAGGCCGTGTCCCACTGCCTTCAGGGGGGGGTCCTGGAGCCCCATCTGCCCCCAACCCCCATTGACCCCCATATCCCCCTGACCCCTATTGACCTCCTACAACCTTCTGTGACCTTCTGTGACCCCATACGACCCCATACGACCCCGCCGACCCCACAACTGACCCCATGTGCCCCCCCAGTGCCCGAGGCCGTGTCCCGCCGCCTGCAGGGGGGGTCCTGGAGCCCCATCTGCCCCTGACCCCCATTGACCCCCATATTCTCCTGACCCCATATGATCTCTTGTGACCCCATATGACCCCATATGACCCCATACGACCCCGCTGACCCCACAACTGACCCCATGTGCCCCCCCAGTGCCCGAGGCCGTGTCCCACTGCCTTCAGGGGGGGTCCTGGAGCCCCATCTGCCCCCAACCCCCATTGACCCCCATATCCCCCTGACCTCCTACGACCCCATATGACCCCATATGACCCCATACGACCCCATGTGACCCCGCCGACCCCCCAACTGACCCCATGTGCCCCCCCAGTGCCCGAGGCCGTGTCCCGCCGCCTGCAGGGGGGGGTCCTGGAGCGCTCTGGGACGTCGCTGGCGGTGCTGCAAAGCGACACCCGCGACCATTTCCGCACCTTCCAGATGTTGGAGCGGCTCCTGCATTCCCCCCCCCGCCTCCTCCAGCAGCTCCTCTTTCAAATCCCCCCCCCGAGGCTCGCCGTGCTGGTGCAGAGGTGAGGGGGGGGGGGTTTTTTTGGGGAGGGGGGCGCTGGGAGGGAGTGGGATGGGGTGGGGAAGGGGGGGGGGATGGGGGGAGTGGGAGGGGGGGATGGGGGGTGGGAGGGGGATGGGGGGAGTGGGGAGGTGGGAGGGGGTGGGGGGGGAATGGGGGGAGTGGGGGGGTGGGAGGGGGTGGGGGGGAATGGGGGGAGTGGGGGGACAGGGGGGGAATGGAGGGAGTGGGATGGGGTGGGGAGGGGGGGGGAATGGGGACAGTGGGAGGGGGTGATGGGGGGTGGGTGGGGGATGGGGGGACTGGGGGGTGGGATGGGGTGGGGGGGAGTGGGGGGGTGGGGGTGGGATTGGGGGGGGATTGGGGGTATTGGGAGGGGCTGGGAGGGGGGAATGGGGGGGGGAAGGGGGAATGTAGGGGTTGGGGGGGGAATGGGGGGAGTGGGAGGGGGTGATGGGGGGTGGGAGGGGGATGGGGGAGAGGGGGGTGGGATGGGGTGGGGGGGTGTGGGGGGGGTGTGGGGGGGGTGTTGGGGAGGAAGGAGGGGGGGTAGGGAGGGAATGGGGGCTTGGGGTGGGGTGGGAGGGGGAATGGGGGGAGTGGGGAGGTGGGAGGGGGTGATGGGGGGTGGGAGGGGGATGGGGGAATAGTGACCTATAGTCCCTCTGGAGCCCCATAGTGACCCATAAGTGACCCATAGAACCCCATAGAGACCCATCGTGACTCATGGAGGCCCATAGCAATCTATAGAGACCCACAGTGACCCATAGAAACCCATAGAGCCGCATAGAGCCCCATAGTGACCCATAGAAACTTATAGTGATTCACAGAGCCCCATAGTGACCCATAGACCCCCATAGAGACCCACAGTGACCCATAGAGCCCCATAGAGACCCACAGAAACCCATAGTGACCCATAGAGCCCCATAGAGCCCCATAGTGACCCCCAGAAGCCCATAGCGACCCATAGAGCCCCATAGAGCCCCACAGTGATCCATAGAGACCCATAGAGCCCCATAGTGACTCATAGACCCCCATAGAGCCCCATAGAGCCCCATAGTGACCCATAGTGACCCATAGAGCCCCATAGAGCCCCATAGTGACCCACAGAGCCCCATAGAGTCCCATAGAGCCCCATAGAGCCCCATAGTGACCCACAGAGCCCCATAGCGCCCCATAGTGACCCATAGAGCCCCATAGTGACACATAGTGACCCATAGTGACTCATAGAGCTCCACAGAGCCCCATAGTGACCCACAGAAACCCATAGTGACCCATAGAGCCCCATAGAGCCCCACAGAAGCCCATAGCTACCCATAGAGCCCCGCAGTGACCCATAGAGACCCATAATGACCCATAGTGACTCATAGAGCCCTGTAGAGCCCCATAGTGACCCATAGAGCCCCATAGAGCCGCATAGCGCCCCATAAAGCCCCATAGAGCCCCATAGAGATCCATAGTGACCCATAGAGCCCCATAGAGCCGCATAGCGCCCCATAAAGCCCCATAGAGCCCCATAGAGACCCATAGTGACCCATAGAGCCCCATAGAGCCGCATAGCGCCCCATAGAGCCCCATAGAGACCCATAGTGACCCATAGAGCCCCATAGAGCCGCATAGCGCCCCATAGCGCCCCATAGACCCCCATAGAGCCGCATAGCACCCCATAGAGCCCCATAGCGCCCCATAGCGCCCCATAGAGCCCCATAGAGCCCCATAGTGACCCACAGAAAACCGTAGTAACCCATAGAACCCCATAGTGACCCATAGAGCCCCATAGAGCCCCATAGGGGCTGAGTTGAATGCAACAACTGACGGAAAGGGGGAAAGCAGAGGCGGGGGGGGGGGGGGGGGGGGAGCTCAGATTTAATTGCCCCCTCCCCCAATATTAACGCCCCCCCCCCCCCCCCCATATTTTGGGCCCCCCCCCCCCCCCAGGTACTACGCCTTCGACGAGGGCTTCGCTCGGGAGCTGCTGGGGAAGAAGTTGAGCAAAGGGGCCAAAAAGGACCTGGAGGAGCTGAGCGGGCGCTGCGGGCTCAACGTGCGCAGCTGCAGGCGGCAGGTGGGGGGGGGGGGGGTTAAATGGGGGGGGGGGAGCTCAGGTTGGGGGGGGTCTCAGGTCGGGGGGGGGCTAAAATTGGGAGGGGGGAGCTAAAATGGGAGGGGGCTCAAGTTGGGGGGAGGGGCCTCAGATGGGGGGGTTAAAATTGGGTGGGGGAGCTAAAATGGGAGGGGGTTCGAGTTGGGGGGGGGGGCTGAGGTGGGGGTGGGAGCTAAAATTTGGGGGGGGGGGGGCTAAAATGGGAAGGGGCTCAGGTGGGGGAGGGTCTCAGGTCGGGGGGAGTCTAAAATTGGGGGGGGGTTCAGGTTGGGGGGGGTCTCAGGTGGGGGTGGGAGCTAAAATTTGGGGGGGTAGCTAAAATGGGGAGGGGGGGCTCAGGTGGAGGGGGTCTCAGGTGGGGGGGGAGCTAAAATTGGAGGGGGGCTAAAATGGGGAGGGGGGGCTCAGGTGGGGGGGTAAATTGAGGGGGGGGAGGTGAAATGGGAGGGGGTTCAAGTTGGGGGGGGTCTCAGGTGGGGGGGCTCTCAGGTGGGGGGGGAGCTAAAATGGGGGGGGCTCAGGTGGGAGGGGTCTCAGTTGGGGGTGGGTTAAAATTGGGGGGGGAGCTAAAATGGGAGGGGGCTCAAGGTGGGGGGGTAAAATTGGGGGGAGCTAAAATGGGAGGGGGCTCAGGTGAGGGGGGTCTCAGGTCGGGGGGGGCTAAAATTGGGGGGGAAGCTAAAATGGGAAGGGGCTGAAGTGGGGGGGGGGGTCTCCGGTCGGGGGGGGGCTAAAAGTGGGGGCAAGGGGAGCTAAAATGGGAGGGGGCTCAAGTTGGGGAGGGGTCTCAGGTGGGGCGGGGGGGTTAAAATTGAGGGGGGGGGTAAAATGGGAGGGGGTTCAGGTTGGGGGGGGTCTCAGGTTGGGGGGTAAAATTGGGGGGGGGAGGTGTAGTGGGAGGGGGTTCAAGTTGGGGGGGGTCTCAGGTGGGGGGGGTAATTGAGGAAATTGGGGGGGGGGCTCAAGTTGGGGGGGCTAAAATTGGGGGGGGCTCAAGTTGGGGGGGGGGTTAAAATTGGGGGGGGTCAAGTTGGGGGGGAGGCTCTAAAGTGGGAGGAGGGGCTCAAATTGGGGTGAGGAGGGGATCCTAAAATGGGGGGGGGGATCAAATTGGGGGGGGGGGCTCAAATTCGGGGGGTTGGGGGATCCTGAAGTGGGGGGGGGGGCTCAAATTGGGGGGGAGGCTCAAATTCCCCCTTTGGGTTCATCATTTTGGGGTCCCTTTTTTGGGGTCCCCTTATGGGGTTTCCAATTTGGGGTCCCCCTTTTGGGGTCTCCATTTTGGGGTCCCCCTTTTGAGGTCCCTTTTTCGGGGTCTCCATTTTGGGGTCTCCATTTTGGGGTCCCTTTTTTGGGGTCCCCTTATGGCGTCTCTATTTTGGGGTCTCCATTTTGGGGTCCCCCATTTGAGGTCCCTTTTTTGGGGTCTCCATTTTGGGGTCTCCATTTTGGGGTCCCTTTTTGGGGTCCCCCTTATGGCGTCTCCATTTTGGGGTCCCCCTTTTGGGGTCCCCCTTTTGGGGTCTCCATTTTGGGGTCCCCCATTTGAGGTCCCTTTTTTGGGGTCTCCGTTTTGGGGTCTCCCTTTTGAGGTCCCTTTTTTGGGGTCTCAATTATGGGGTCTCCATTTTGGGGTCCCCTTTTTTGGGGTCTCCATTTTGGGGTCACTATTTTGGGGTCCCCCTTTTGAGATCCCTTTTTTGGGGTCCCCTTATGGGATCTCCATTTTGGGGTCCCCCTTTTGAGATCCCTTTTTTGGGGTCTCCATTTTGGGGTCCCTCTTTTGGGGTCTCCATTTTGGGGTCCCCCTTTTGAGATCCCTTTTTTGGGGTCCCCTTATGGGATCTCCATTTTGGGGTCCCCCTTTTGAGATCCCTTTTTTGGGGTCTCCGTTTTGGGGTCTCCCTTTTGAGGTCCCTTTTTTGGGGTCTCAATTATGGGGTCTCCATTTTGGGGTCCCCTTTTTTGGGGTCTCCATTTTGGGGTCACTATTTTAGGGTCCCCCTTTTGAGATCCCTTTTTTGGGGTCTCCATTTTGGGGTCCCTCTTTTGGGGTCTCCATTTTGGGGTCCCCCTTTTGAGGTCCCTTTTTTGGGGTCTCTGTTTTTGGGTCTCCCTTTTGAGGTCCCTTTTTTGAGGTCTCAATTATGGGGTCTCCATTTTGGGGTCTCCCTTTTGAGGTCCCTTTTTTGGGGTCTCCATTTTGGGGTCTCCATTTTGGGTTCCTTATTTTGGGGTTCCCCTTTTGGGGTCTCCATTCTGGGGTCCTCATTTTGGGGTTTCCCTAAAGGGTCTCCATTCTGGGGTCCTCATTTTGGGGTTTCCCTTTTGGTGCCCCCTTATGGGATCTCCATTTTGGGTTCCCTATTTTGGGGTCTCCATTTCGGGTTCCCTATTTTGGGGTTTCCCTTTTGATGTCCTCTTATGGGGTCTCCATTTTGGGATCTCTTTATGGGGTCCCCCTTATTTTGGGGTCTCCATTTTGGGGTCTGCATTTTGGGTTCCCTATTTTGGGGTTTCCCTTTTGGGGTCCCCTTATGGGTTCTCCAGTTTGGGGTCCGCATTTTGGGGTGTCCTCATTTGGAGTCTTTATTTGGGGTCCCCTTTTTTGCTGTCCCCTTATGGGGTCTCCCTTTCGGGGTCCTCATTTTGGGGTTTCCATTTTGGGGTCCCCTTTTTGGTGTCCCCTTATGGGATCTCCATTTTGGGTTCCCTTTTTCGGGGTCACTATTTTGGGGTCCCCCTTTTGGGGTCCCTTTTTTGGGGTCCCCATTTTGGGGTCCCTTTTTTGGGGTCTCTATTCTGGGGTCCTCATTTTGGGGTTTCCATTTTGGGGTCCCTTTTTTGGGGTCCCCTTATGGGGTCACTATTTTGGGGTTTCCCTTTTGGGGTCCCCATTTTGGGGTCCCCCTTTTGGGGTCCCTTTTTGGGGTCTCCATTTTGGGGTCTCCATTTTGGGGTCCCTTTTTTGGGGTCTCCATTTTGGGGTCCCCCTTTTGCGGTCTGATTTTGGGGTCTCCATTTTGGGTTCCCTATTTTGGGGTCCCCCTTTTGAGGTCCCTTTTTTGGGGTCCCCTTATGGGGTCTTCATTTTGGGGTCCCCCTTTTGGGGTCTCCATTTTGGGGTCCCCCTTATGGGATCTCCATTTTGGGTTCCCTATTTTGGGGTTTCCCTTTTGGGGTCTCCATTTTGGGTTCCCTATTTTGGGGTCTCCATTTTGGGGTCTCCATTTTGGGTTCCCTATTTTGGGGTTTCCCTTTTGAGGTCCCCATTTTGGGGTCTCCATTTTGGGGTCCTCATTTTGGGGTCTGATTTTGGGGTCCCCATTTTGGGGTCCTCATTTTGGGGTCTGATTTTGGGGTGTCCCCCCCCCCAGTTCGACAATTTCCGCCGGGTCTTTAAGGCCGTGGAGGAGCTGCGGGGT
Source organism: Lophura swinhoii (assembly GCA_030408155.1). Lineage (NCBI taxonomy): Eukaryota > Metazoa > Chordata > Aves > Galliformes > Phasianidae > Lophura > Lophura swinhoii. Next base: position 133,843 of record CM059483.1, on the reverse strand, counting down.
CCTTTGGCCGAAAACATCCAGCAGCACTTCCTGCTCGCCCCCCCCCTCGCACGGTGGGTGCTGCTAGGGGGCACTTATGGGGCGCTGTGGGGCACCTATGGGGCGCTATGGGGCGCTATGGGGCACTTATGGGAGGCTATGGGGCATCTATGGGGCGATTTGGAACACTTATGGGGTGCTATGGGGCATTTATGGGGTGCTATGGAGCAGTAATGGGAGGCTATGGGGCACTTATGGGGCGATTTGGGGCACCTATGGGGTGCTATGGGGCACTATGGGGCACTTATGGGAGGCTATGGGGCATCTATGGGGCGATTTGGAACACTTATGGGGTGCTATGGGGCATTTATGGGGTGCTATGGGGCAGTAATGGGAGGCTATGGGGCACTTATGGGGCGATTTGGGGCACCTATGGGGCGCTATGGGGCGCTATGGGGCAGTTATGGGAGGCTATGGGGCATCTATGGGGCGATTTGGAACACTTATGGGGTGCTATGGGGCATTTATGGGGTGCTATGGAGCAGTAATGGGAGGCTGTGGGGCACTTATGGGGTGATTTGGGGCACCTCTGGGGTGCTATGGGGCGCTATGGGGCAGTTATGGGAGGCTATGGGGCATCTATGGGGCGATTTGGAACACTTATGGGGCACTATGGGCACTTATGGGGTGATTTGGGGCACCTATGGGGTGCTATGGGGCACTTATGGGGCGCTAGGGGGCACTTATGGGGCGATTTGGGGCACCTATGGGGTGCTATGGGGCGCTATGGGGCACTTATGGAGTGATTTGGGGCACTTATGGGGTGCTATGGGGCACTTATGGGGCGCTAGGGGGCACTTATGGGGCGATTTGGGGCACCTCTGGGGTGCTATGGGGCACTTATGGGGCGTTTTGGGGCACCTCTGGGGTGCTATGGGGCGCTTATGGGGTGATTTGGGGCACCTCTGGGGTGCTATGGGGCACTTATGGGGCGCTGTGGGGCACTTATGGGGTGATTTGGGGCACCTCTGGGGTGCTATGGGGCACTTATGGGGCGATTTGGGGCACCTATGGGGTGCTATGGGGCACTTATGGGGCGCTATGGGCACTTATGGGGTGATTTGGGGCACCTATGGGGCAATTTGGGGCACCTATGGGGTGCTATGGGGCACTATGGGGCACTTATGGGGTGATTTGGGGCACTTATGGGGTGCTATGGGGCACCTATGGAGTGCTATGGGGTACTTATGGGGTGCTATGGGGCGCTATGGGGCACTTATGGGGTGATTTGGGGCACCTATGGGGTGCTATGGGGCGCTATGGGGCACCTATGGGGTGCTGTGGGGCACTTATGGGGCGCTATGGGGCACTTATGGGGCGATTTGGGGCACCTATGGGGTGCTATGGGGCACTATGGGACAGTTATGGGAGGCTATGGGGCACTTGTGCTATGGGGCAGTTATGGGGCACTTATGGGGTGATTTGGGGCACTTATGGGGTGCTATGGGGCACTTATGGGGCGATTTGGGGCACCTATGGGGTGCTATGGGGCGCTATGGGGCAGTTATGGGAGGCTATGGGGCACTTATGGGGCGATTTGGGGCACTTATGGGGCGCTATGGGCACTTATGGGGTGATTTGGGGCACCTCTGGGGTGCTATGGGGCACTTATGGGGCGCTAGGGGGCACTTATGGGGCGATTTGGGGCACCTATGGGGTGCTATGGGGCGCTATGGGGCACTTATGGAGTGATTTGGGGCACTTATGGGGTGCTATGGGGCACTTATGGGGCGCTAGGGGGCACTTATGGGGCGATTTGGGGCACCTCTGGGGTGCTATGGGGCACTTATGGGGCGTTTTGGGGCACCTCTGGGGTGCTATGGGGCGCTTATGGGGTGATTTGGGGCACCTCTGGGGTGCTATGGGGCACTTATGGGGCGCTGTGGGGCACTTATGGGGTGATTTGGGGCACCTATGGGGCAATTTGGGGCACCTATGGGGTGCTATGGGGCACTATGGGGCACTTATGGGGTGATTTGGGGCACTTAAGGGGTGCTATGGGGCACCTATGGAGTGCTATGGGGTACTTATGGGGTGCTATGGGGCGCTATGGGGCACTTATGGGGTGATTTGGGGCACCTATGGGGTGCTATGGGGCGCTATGGGGCACCTATGGGGTGCTGTGGGGCACTTATGGGGCGCTATGGGGCACTTATGGGGCGATTTGGGGCACCTATGGGGTGCTATGGGGCACTATGGGACAGTTATGGGAGGCTATGGGGCACTTGTGCTATGGGGCACTTATGGGGCACTTATGGGGTGATTTGGGGCACTTATGGGGTGCTATGGGGCACTTATGGGGCGATTTGGGGCACCTCTGGGGTGCTATGGGGCGCTATGGGGCAGTTATGGGAGGCTATGGGGCACTTATGGGGCGATTTGGGGCACTTATGGGGCGCTATGGGCACTTATGGGGTGATTTGGGGCACCTCTGGGGTGCTATGGGGCACTTATGGGGCGCTAGGGGGCACTTATGGGGCGATTTGGGGCACCTATGGGGTGCTATGGGGCGCTATGGGGCACTTATGGAGTGATTTGGGGCACTTATGGGGTGCTATGGGGCACTTATGGGGCGCTAGGGGGCACTTATGGGGCGATTTGGGGCACCTCTGGGGTGCTATGGGGCACTTATGGGGCGTTTTGGGGCACCTCTGGGGTGCTATGGGGCGCTTATGGGGTGATTTGGGGCACCTCTGGGGTGCTATGGGGCACTTATGGGGCGCTGTGGGGCACTTATGGGGTGATTTGGGGCACCTATGGGGCAATTTGGGGCACCTATGGGGTGCTATGGGGCACTATGGGGCACTTATGGGGTGATTTGGGGCACTTAAGGGGTGCTATGGGGCACCTATGGAGTGCTATGGGGTACTTATGGGGTGCTATGGGGCGCTATGGGGCACTTATGGGGTGATTTGGGGCACCTATGGGGTGCTATGGGGCGCTATGGGGCACCTATGGGGTGCTGTGGGGCACTTATGGGGCGCTATGGGGCACTTATGGGGCGATTTGGGGCACCTATGGGGTGCTATGGGGCACTATGGGACAGTTATGGGAGGCTATGGGGCACTTGTGCTATGGGGCACTTATGGGGCACTTATGGGGTGATTTGGGGCACTTATGGGGCCTATGGGGCACTTATGGGGCGATTTGGGGCACCTATGGGGCACTTATGGGGCGATTTGAGGCACCTATGGGGTGCTGTGGGCACTTATGGGGTGATTTGGGGCCCCTATGGGGTGCTGTGGGGCACTTATGGGGTGATTTGGGGCACCTATGGGCTGTTGTGGGGCACTTATGGGGCGCTATGGGTCTCAGTAGGTCTCAATGGCGCTCAGTGGGGCTCTGTCTTTATGGTTCTCTGTGGGTCTCTATGGGATCCTATGGGTCTCTGTGGGTCCCTATGTGTCCCTGTGGGTCCTTATGGGTCCCTGTGTGTCCCTATGGGTCCCTATGGGTCTCTATGTGTCCCTATGGGTCCCTATGGGTCTCTATGGTTCCTATGGGGTCAGTGTATCCCTATGTGTCCCTTTGTGTCCCTATGGGTCCCAATGGATCCCTGTGGGTCGCTGTGGGTCCCTATGGGTCTCTATGGGTCTCTGTGGGTCCCTATGGGTCACTATGGGTACCAATGGGTCCCTATGGGTCCCAGTGGGTTGCTATGGGTCGCTGTGGGTCCCTGTGTGTCCCTATGGGTCCCTATGTGTCCTGATGTATTCCTATGTGTCCCTATGGGTCCCTATGGGTCTCTGTGGTTCGCTATGGGTCTCTATGGGTCTCTGTGGGTCGCTATGGGGCGCTATGTGTCGCTATGGGTCGCTACGTGTCTCTATGGGTCTCTATGCGTCCCTATGGGTCCCTATGTGTCTCTATGGGTCTCTATGTGTCCCTATGGGTCCCCATGGGTCGCTATGTGTCCCTATGGGTCCCTATGGGTCTCTATGGGTCCCTATGTGTCCTTTTGGGTCCCTATGTGTCCCTATGGGTCTCTATGGGTTTCTATGGGTCTCTTGGGTCCCTATAGGTCCCTATGGGTCTCTATGTGTCTCTATGGTGTCCCTATGAGTCACTATGGGTCTCTATGGATCCCAATGGGTCTCTATGGATCCCAATGGGTTCCTATGGGTCCCTATGTGTCCCTATGGGTCTCTGTGGGTCTCTTGGATCCCTATGTGTCCCTATGGGTCCCTATGGGTCCCTATGTGTCCCTGTGGGTCTCTGTGGGTCTCTATGGGTCCCTATGGGTCCCAGTGGGTCCCAGTGTGTCGCTATGGGTCCCTATGTGTCCCTATGGGTCTCTATGGATCCCTATGTGTCCCTACGGGTCTCTGTGGGTCTCTATGGGTCCCTATGGATCCCAGTGGGTCCCAGTGTGTCGCTATGGGTCGCTATGGTCGCTCTGGGTCTCTATGGATCCCTATGGGTCCCAGTGGGTCGCTATGGGTCTCTATGGATCCCAATGGGTCTCTATGGATGCCAATGGGTCCCAGTGGGTCGCTATGGGTCCCAATGGGTCCCAGTGGGTCGCTATGGGTCTCTATGTATCCCAATGGGTCCCTATGGATCCTAATGGGTCCCTATGTGTCCCAGTGGGTCTCTATGGATCCCAGTGGGTCCCAGTGTGTCGCTATGGGTCCCTGTGTGTCCCAGTGGGTCTCTATGGATCCCAATGGGTCCCTATGGATCCCAATGGGTCGCTATGGATCCCAATGGGTCCCAGTGTGTCCCAATGTGTCTCTATGGATCCCAGTGGGTCCCAGTGTGTCGCTATGGGTCCCTGTGTGTCCCAGTGGGTCGCTATGGATCCCAATGGGTCGCTATGGATCCCAATGGGTCCCTATGTGTCCCAATGTGTCTCTATGGATCCCAATGGGTCCCAGTGTGTCGCTATGGGTCCCTATGTGTCCCAGTGGGTCTCTATGGATCCCAATGGGTCCCAATGGGTCTCTATGGATCCCAGTGGGTCCCAGTGTGTCGCTATGGGTCCCTGTGTGTCCCAGTGGGTCGCTATGGATCCCAGTGGGTCCCTATGGATCCCAATGGGTCCCTATGTGTCCCAGTGGGTCTCTATGGATCCCAATGGGTCCCTATGGATCCCAATGGGTCCCTATGTGTCCCAATGGGTCCCTATGTGTCCCAGTGGGTCCCTATGGATCCCAATGGGTCCCTATGTGTCCCAATGGGTCCCTATGGATCCCAATGTGTCTCTATGGATCCCAATGGGTCCCAGTGTGTCGCTATGGGTCCCTGTGTGTCCCAGTGGGTCTCTATGGATCCCAATGGGTCCCAGTGTGTCGCTATGGATCCCAATGGGTCCCTATGTGTCCCAGTGGGTCTCTATGGATCCCAGTGGGTTCCAGTGTGTCGCTATGGATCCCAATGGGTCCCTATGTGTCCCAGTGGGTCCCTATGGATCCCAATGGGTCCCTATGTGTCCCAATGGGTCCCTATGTGTCCCAGTGGGTCCCTATGTGTCCCAGTGGGTCCCTATGGATCCCAATGGGTCCCTATGTGTCCCAATGGGTCTCTATGGATCCCAGTGGGTCCCAGTGTGTCGCTATGGGTCCCTGTGTGTCCCAGTGGGTCTCTATGGATCCCAATGGGTCCCAATGGGTCGCTATGGATCCCAATGGGTCCCTATGTGTCCCAGTGGGTCTCTATGGATCCCAATGGGTCCCTATGGATCCCAATGGGTCTCTATGGATCCCAATGGGTCCCAGTGTGTCCCAATGGGTCCCTATGGATCCCAGTGGGTCCCAGTGTGTCGCTATGGGTCCCTGTGTGTCCCAGTGGGTCGCTATGGATCCCAGTGGGTCCCTATGGATCCCAATGGGTCCCTATGTGTCCCAATGGGTCCCTATGTGTCCCAATGGGTCCCTATGTGTCCCAGTGGGTCCCTATGGATCCCAATGGGTCCCTATGTGTCCCAATGGGTCCCTATGTGTCCCAGTGGGTCTCTATGGATCCCAATGGGTCCCAGTGTGTCGCTATGGGTCCCTGTGTGTCCCAGTGGGTCTCTATGGATCCCAATGGGTCTCAGTGTGTCACTATGGATCCCAATGGGTCCCTATGTGTCCCAGTGGGTCTCTATGGATCCCAATGGGTCCCAGTGTGTCGCTATGGATCCCAATGGGTCCCTATGTGTCCCAGTGGGTCTCTATGGATCCCAATGGGTCCCTATGGATCCCAATGGGTCCCTATGTGTCCCAATGGGTCCCTATGTGTCCCAATGGGTCCCTATGGATCCCAATGGGTCCCTATGTGTCCCAATGGGTCCCTATGGATCCCAATGGGTCCCTATGTGTCCCAGTGGGTCGCTATGGATCCCAATGGGTCCCTATGGATCCCAATGGGTCCCTATGTGTCCCAATGGGTCTCTATGGATCCCAATGGGTCCCAGTGTGTCGCTATGGGTCCCTATGTGTCCCAGTGGGTCTCTATGGATCCCAATGGGTCCCAATGGGTCTCTATGGATCCCAATGGGTCCCAGTGTGTCGCTATGGGTCCCTATGTGTCCCAGTGGGTCTCTATGGATCCCAATGGGTCCCAGTGGGTCGCTATGGATCCCAATGGGTCCCAGTGGGTCGCTATGGATCCCAATGGGTTCCTATGTGTCCCAGTGGGTCTCTATGGATCCCAATGGGTCCCTATGGATCCCAATGGGTCCCTATGTGTCCCAATGGGTCCCTATGTGTCCCAATGGGTCCCTATGGATCCCAATGGGTCCCTATGTGTCCCAGTGGGTCCCTATGGATCCCAATGGGTCCCTATGTGTCCCAGTGGGTCGCTATGGATCCCAATGGGTCCCTATGTGTCCCAATGGGTCTCTATGGATCCCAATGGGTCCCAGTGTGTCGCTATGGGTCCCTGTGTGTCCCAGTGGGTCTCTATGGATCCCAATGGGTCCCAGTGGGTCGCTATGGGTCTCTATGGATCCCAATGGGTCCCTATGGATCCCAATGGGTCCCAGTGTGTCACTATGGGTCTCTATGGATCCCAATGGGTCCCTATGGATCCCAATGGGTCCCTATGTGTTCCAATGGGTCTCTATGGATCCCAATGGGTCCCAGTGGGTCGCTATGGATCCCAATGGGTCCCTATGGATCCCAATGGGTCCCAGTGTGTCCCAATGGGTCTCTATGGATCCCAATGGGTCCCAGTGTGTCCCTATGGATCCCAGTGGGTCCCTATGTGTCCCAATGGGTCTCTATGGATCCCAATGGGTCTCTATGTGTCCCAATGGGTCTCTATGTGTCCCAATGGGTCTCTATGGATCCCAATGGGTCCCAGTGGGTCGCTATGGGTCCCTGTGTGTCCCAGTGGGTCTCTATGGATCCCAATGGGTCCCAGTGTGTCGCTATGGATCCCAATGGGTCCCTATGTGTCCCAGTGGGTCTCTATGGATCCCAATGGGTCCCTGTGTGTCCCAATGGGTCTCTATGGATCCCAATGGGTCCCAGTGTGTCGCTATGGATCCCAATGGGTCCCAGTGGGTCTCTATGGATCCCAGTGGGTCTCAGTGTGTCGCTATGGGTCCCTATGTGTCCCAATGGGTCTCTATGGATCCCAATGGGTCCCAGTGGGTTGCTATGGATCCCAATGGGTCCCTATGTGTCCCAATGGGTCCCTATGTGTCCCAATGGGTCTCTATGGATCCCAATGGGTCCCAGTGTGTCGCTATGGATCCCAATGGGTCCCTATGGATCCCAGTGGGTCCCAGTGTGTCGCTATGTGTCCCAGTGGGTCTCTATGGATCCCAATGGGTCCCTATGTGTCCCAATGGGTCCCTATGTGTCCCAATGGGTCTCTATGGATCCCAGTGGGTTCCAGTGTGTCGCTATGGATCCCAATGGGTCCCTATGTGTCCCAGTGGGTCTCTATGGATCCCAATGGGTCCCAGTGTGTCGCTATGGGTCCCAGTGGGTCCCAGTGTGTCGCTGTGGGTCCCAAGGCGTGGCCATGCCCCACGCAGGCAGTACGCGGCCGTCGTGTTCCTGGCCCACGGGCGCTACGAGACGGGCCGGCGCCGCCTGCACTTCCTGTCCTTCGCCGACTTCGCCGCCTGCGCCCAGCAGCTGATGCAGCACTGGAGCCACGGGGCGCTGGGTGAGGATGCGGGGGGCGGGGGGGGTGGGTGTGGGGCGGAGCTGTGGGGCAGCCGTGGGGCAGAGCCGTAGGGCAGCTGTGGGGCAGTTATGGGGCAGCTGTGGGGCAGAGCTATAGGGCAGCTGTGGGGCTGTTATGGGGCGGCTGTGGGGCAGAGCTATGGCAGCTGTGGGGCTGTTATGGGGCAGCTGTGGGGCAGAGCTATAGGGCAGCTGTGGGGCTGTTATGGGGCGGCTGTGGGGCAGAGCTATGGCAGCTGTGGGGCAGAGCTATAGGGCCGCTATGGGGCTGTTATGGGGCAGCTGTGGGACAGAGCTATAGGGCAACTGTGGGGCAGCTATGGGGCAGTCATGGGGCAGAGCTATGGGGCAGCGATGGGGCAGAGATATAGGGCAGCTGTGGGGCAGCTATGGGGCTGTTATGGGGCAGCTGTGGGGCGGTTATGGGGCAGTCATGGGGCCCCCATTAACCCCGTTGACCCCGTTGACCCCATTAATCCCATTGACCCCGTTGACCCCATTAATCCCATTGACCCCGTTGACCCCATTAACTCTGTTGACCCCATTGCCCCCATTAATCCCGTTGACCCCGTTGACCCCATTGACCCCACTGACCCCGTTGACCCCACTGACCCTGTTGACCCCATTGACCCCATTGACCCCGTTGACTCCATTACTTCCGTTGACCCCATTACCCCCATTGACTCCATTGACCCCATTAATTCCATTAACCCTGTTGACCCCATTACCTCCATTACCCCATTAACCCCGTTGACCCCATTGACTCTCTTGACCCCATTACCCCCATTGACCCCATTGACCCCGTTGACCCCACAGCCCCGGAGGCAGCGGAGCTGGACGCCGACGTTCCCAAATCCTTCCTGCAGGACCTGAAGGAGCTGAAGGTGTTGGTGACCGACAAGGACCTGCTGGACCTGCACAAGAGGTGACCCCAAACGGCCCCAAACGGCCCCATAAAGACCCCAATGGCCCCATAAAGACCCCAATGGCCCCAAATGGCCCCATAAAGACCCCAGTGGCCCCATAAAGACCCCAACGGCCCCCAATGGCCCCATAAAGACCCCAATGGCCCCATAAAGACCCCAATGGCCCCCAATGGCCCCATAAAGACCCCAATGGCCTCATAAAGACCCCAATGGCCCCATAAAGACCCCAATGGCCCCCATAAAGACCCCAATGGTCCCCATAAGGACCCCAACGGTCCCCAGTGGCCCCATAAAGACCCCAATGACCCCAATGGCCCCATAAAGACCCCAATGGCCCCATAAAGACCCCAAAGGCCCCATAAAGACCCCAATGGCCCTATAAAGACCCCAATGACCCCCAATGGCCCCATAAAGACCTCAATGGCCCCATAAAGACCCCAATGACCCCAAATGGCCCCATAAAGACCTCAATGGCCCCATAAAGACCTCAAAGGCCCCATAAAGACCCCAATGACCCCAAATGGCCCCATAAAGACCCCAAAGGCCCCATAAAGACCCCAATGGCCCCATAAAGGCCCCAACGACCCCAAATGGCCCCATGGGGACCCCAATGGCCCCAAATTGCCCCATGCTGATCCCAGTGGCCCCAAATGGCCCCACAGTGACCCCAAAGGCCCCATAAAGACCCCAGTGACCCCCAATGGCCCCATAAAGACCCCAGTGGCCCCATAAAGACCCCAGCGACCCCAAATGGCCCCATGGGGACCTCAATGGCCCCAAATTGCCCCATGCTGATCCCAGTGGCCCCATAAAGACCCCATAGTGACCCCAATGGCCCCATAAAGACTCCAATGGCTCCAAATGGCCCCATAAAGACACCAATGGCCCCCAATGGCCCCATGCTGATCCCAGTGGCCCCAAATAACCCCATAATGACCCCAATGGCCCCGCAGTGACCCCAATGGCCCCATAAAGACCCCAATGACTCCCAATGGCCCAATAAAGACCCCAATGACTCCAAATGACCCCATAAAGACCCCAATGGCCCCATAAAGACCCCAATGACCCCCAATGGCCCCATAAAGACCCCAATGGCCCCAAATTGCCCCATCCTGATCCCAGTGGCCCCAAATAACCCCATAGTGACCCCAATGGTCCCACAGTCACCCCAATGGCCCCAAATGGCCCCCAATGGCCCCATAAAGTTCCCAACGACCTCAAATGGCCCCATAAAGACCCCAATGGCTCCAAATTGCCCCATGCTGATCCCAGTGGCCCCAAATAACCCCATAGTGACCCCAATGGCCCCATAGTGACCAGAATGGCCCCATAAAGACCCCAGTGACCCCCAATGGCCCTATAAAGACACCAATGACCCCCATAAAGACCCCAATGGCCCCATAAAGACCCCAATGGCCCCCAGTGGCCCCATAAAGACCCCAGTGACCCCCAATGGCCCCATAAAGACGCCAATGGCCCCATAAGGACCCCAATGACCCCAAATGGCCCCATTGTGACCCCAATGGCCCCATAAAGACCCAATGACCCCAAATGGCCCCATTGTGACCCCAATGGCCCCCATAAAGACCCCACTGGCCCCATAAAGACCCCAATGACCCCCAATGGCCCCATAAAGACCCCAATGACCCCAAATGGCCCCATAAAGACCCCAATGGCCCCAAATGGCCCCATAAAGACCCCAATGGCCCCCATAAAGACCCCAATGGCCCCATAAAGATCCCAATGGTCCCACAGTGACCCCAGTGGCCCCAAATAAACCCCAATGGTCCCAAATGGAGCCATCGTGATCCCAATGGCTCCAAATGGCCCCAAATGGCCCCACAGAGACCCCAACGGCACCGAATGGCCCCCAGTGGCCCCATGGCGACCCCAATGGCCCCACATAAACCCCAATGGCCCCAGATGGCCTCATGGTGGCCCCAATGGCCCCAAATGGACCCATGGCAACCCCAATGGTCCCCAATGGCCCTATGGTGACCCCAATGGCCCCAAATGGGCCCAAATAGCCCCAAATGGTCCCCAATGACCCCACGGTGACCCCAATGGACCCACGGTGACCCCAATGGCCCCAAATGAACCCATCATGGTCCCAATGGCCCCAAATAGCCTCAAATGGCCCCAAATGGCCCCGCAGTGACTCCAATGGCCCCCTGGTGACCCCAATGGACCCAAGTGGCTCCAAATGGACCAATGGTGATCCCAATGGTGATTCCAATGGCCCCAAATAGCCCCAAATGGCCCCCAGTGGCCCCATGGTGACCCCAATGGCCACGAATGGCCCCCAATGGCCCCCAATGGCCCCAAATAAACCCCAAATGGCCCCCAATGAACCTGTGGTGACCCCAGTGGCCCCAAATGGCCCCTAGTGGCCTCCAATGGCCCCATGGCAACCCCAATGGCCCCCAATGGCCCCTAGTGGCCCCCAGTGGCCTCATGGCAACCCCAATGACCCCATGGCAACCCCAATGGCCCCCAATGGCCTCATGGCAACCCCAATGGCCCCCAATGGCCCCCAATGGCCTCATGGCAACCCCAATGGCCCCGTGGCAACCCCAGTGGCCCCCAATGGCCCCATGGCGACCCCAATGGCCCGCAATGGCCCCCAATGACCCCATGGCAACCCCAATGGCCCCCAATGGCCCCCAATGGCCTCATGGCAACCCCAATGGCCCCCAATGGCCCCATGGCAACCCCAATGGCCCCCAATGGTCCCATGGCAACCCCAATGACCCCAAATGGCCCCATAAAGACCCCAATGGCCCCCAATGGCTCCAAATGGCCCCATGAAGACCCCAATGGCCCCATAAAGACCCCAATGGCCCCATGGGGACCCCAATGGCCCCATAAAGATCCCAATGACCCCAAATGGCCCCATAAAGACCCCAATGTCCCCATAAAGACCCCAATATCCCCACTGTGACCCCAATGTCCCCCCCCTGTGCCCCCCCCAGCCTGGTTTGCACAGCGCTGCGGGGGAAGCTGTCGGTGTACAACGAGATGGAGGCCAACTTTAAGGTGGGGGTCTTTTGGGGGGGGGGATTTGGGGTCTTATGGGGGGGGATATTGGGGTCTTATGGGGGGGGTTGGGGGTTATGTGGGGGTCCTGGGGGGAGATTTGGGGTCCTGGGGGGCAATATTGGGCTCTGGAGGTGTCCTGGGGGTGGGATTTGGGGTGTGGGGGGGTTCTGGGGGGGGAAATTGGGGTCTTGGAAGGGATTTGGGGTCTGGGGGGGGGATATTCAGGTCTTATGGGGGGGGATTGGGGGATATGTGGGGTTCTGAGGGGGGGATTTGGGGTCTGGGGGGCCCTGGGGGGTCTTTGGGGGGCATTTGGGGTCACATGGGGATCCCTGGAGGGTTTATTGGGGTGCTGGGGGGGTCCTTAGGGGGTTTTGGGGTCTTGGGGGGGGGGATTTGGGGTGTGGGGGAGAGATATTGGGGTCTTGTGGGGAGGATTTGGGGGTTATGTGGGGGTCGTGGGGCAGGATTTGGGGTCTGGGGGGGATATTTGGGTCTTGTGGTGGGGATTTGGGGTGTTGGGGGAGATATTGGGATCCTGGGGGGGTGATTTGGGGTCCTGGGGGGGCAGATTTGGGGTCGTGAGTGGGATATTGGGGTCTTATGGGGGGGATTTGAGGGTTATGTGGGGGGTCCTGGGGGAAGATTTGGGGTCCTGGGGGAGATTTGGGGTCCTGGGGGGAGATTTGGGGTCGTGAGTGGGATATTGGGGTCTTATGGGGGGATTGGGGGTTATGTGGGGGTCCTGGGGGGGGATTTGGGGTCCTGGGGGGCAATATTGGGCTTGGGAGGTGTCCTGGGGGTGGGATTTGGGGTGTGGGGGGGTTCTGGGGGGGGATATTGGGGTCTTGGAGGGGATTTGGGGTCTTGGGGGGGGATATTGGAGTCTTGTGGGGGGGATTTGGGAGTTATGTGGGGGTTCTGAGGGGGGGATTTGGGGTCTGGGGGGCCCTGGGGGGGCATTTGAGGTCACATGGGGGTCCCTGGGGGGTTTATTGGGGTGCTGGGGGGTCCTTTGGGGGATTTGGGGTCTTGGGGGGGATATTGGGGTCTTGGGGGGGGGATTTGGGGGTTATGTGGGGGTTCTAAGGGGGGGATTTCGGGTCTGGGGGGGGGACATTGGGGTCTTGTGGGGAGATTTGGGGTCTTATGGGGGGGATTTGGGGGATATGTGGGGTTCTGAGGGGGGGATTTGGGGGTCCTGGGGGTCCCTTGGGGGGGCATATGGGGTCACATGGGGGTCCCTGGGGGTTTATTGGGGTGCTGGGGGGTCCTTAGGGGGTTTTGGGGTCTTGGGGGGGGGGATTTGGGGTGTGGGGGAGAGATATTGGGGTCTTGTGGGGAGGATTTGGGGGTTATGTGGGGGTCGTGGGGCAGGATTTGGGGTCTGGGGGGGATATTTGGGTCTTGTGGTGGGGATTTGGGGTGTTGGGGGAGATATTGGGATCCTGGGGGGGTGATTTGGGGTCCTGGGGGGGCAGATTTGGGGTCGTGAGTGGGATATTGGGGTCTTATGGGGGGGATTTGAGGGTTATGTGGGGGGTCCTGGGGGAAGATTTGGGGTCCTGGGGGGAGATTTGGGGTCCTGGGGGGAGATTTGGGGTCGTGAGTGGGATATTGGGGTCTTATGGGGGGGTTGGGGGTTATGTGGGGGTCCTGGGGGGGGATTTGGGGTCCTGGGGGGCAATATTGGGCTTGGGAGGTGTCCTGGGGGTGGGATTTGGGGTGTGGGGGGGTTCTGGGGGGGGATATTGGGGTCTTGGAGGGGATTTGGGGTCTTGGGGGGGGATATTGGGGTCTTGTGGGGGGGATTTGGGAGTTATGTGGGGGTTCTGAGGGGGGGATTTGGGGTCTGGGGGGCCCTGGGGGGGCATTTGAGGTCACATGGGGGTCCCTGGGGGGGACATTGGGATGCTGGGGGGGATTTGGGGTCTTGGGGGGGGGATATCGGGGTCTTGTGGGGGGGATTTGGGGTCTTGGGGGAGATATTGGGATCCTGGGGGGGGGATTTGGGGTCTTATGGGGGGGATTTGGGGGTTATGTGGGACTTCAGAGGGGGGGATTTGGGGTTGGGGGGGGGGGCATTTGGGGTCACATGGGGGTCCCTGGGGGGGATATTGGGGTGTGGGGGGGTTCTGGGGGGGGATATTGGGGTCTTGGGGGGATTTGGGGTCTGGGGGGGGGGGGATATTGGGGTCCTGGGGGGGGGATATTGGGGTCTTATGGGGGGGATTTGGGGGTTATGTCAGGTACTGGGGGGGGGATTTGGGATCCGAGGGGGGGGAAATTTTGGGTCTGGGGGGTCCTGGGGGGCCATAGTTGGAATATTGGGATCCGGGGGGGGGGGGGGGGGGGGATTTGGGGTCTGGGGGGGGGGACAGAACTTCTGGGGGGGGGGGATTTGGGGTTACATGGGGGTCCCGGGGGGGGGGGGGGGGGCTGGATATTGGGGATTCTAGTGGAAGATTTGAGGTGGGGGGGGGAGCCTTGGGGGGGGGGGGGGAATTGGGGCTGGGGGGTGGGGGGGTCAATGGGGTCACATTGCCCCTTCTTGCTCCCCCCCTCCCCAATTTTTTGCCCCCCCCGCCCCCCCCCCCAGAACCTCTCTCGGGCGCTGCTGAACGTGGCGGCCAAAGTGACCCACGCCAAGGATGGGAGGGAATTCTTTGTGGACCTCGTGGAGAAGGTTGGGGGGGGGGGGGCAAAAATTTGGGGGGGGGGAAGCAAAAAAATTCGGGGGGGGGGCAAGAAATGGGGAGGGGATGCCGAAATTTGGGGGGAGGGGTTTCAAAATAATGGGAGGGAGGGCAAAGAATATGGGGGGAGAAATTGGGAGGGGGGCCAATAATTGGGGGGGGCAAAAATGGGGGGGGGGGGAAATGGGGGGGAGGGCGTCAAAATGTTGGAGGAGCAAATGGGGGAGGAAATGGGGGGGGAAATGGAGGGGGAACTCAAAGTTGGGGGCGTAGAATGGGGGGGGGGGCTTGAAATTGGGGAGGAGGGGGGTGCAAAAAATGGGGGGGAGGGGGTAAAAAATTGGGAGGGGGGCAAAAATAGGGGGGGGGGCAAAAAATTGGGAGGGGGTCAAAATGGGGGGGGGCGTCAAAATGTTGGGGGGGGCAAATGGGGGAGGAAATGGGGGGGTCCTCAAAATTGGGGAGGTAGAATGGGGGGGGGCCCTGAAATTGGGGAGGAGGGGGGTGCAAAAAATGGGGGGGAGGGGGTAAAAAATTGGGAGGGGGGCAAAATGGGGGGGGGGGGGGCAAAAAATTGGGAGGGGGTCAAAATGGGGGGGGGACGTCAAAATGTTGGGGGGGGCAAATGGGGGAGGAAATGGGGGGGGAATGGAGGGGGTCCTCAAAATTGGGGGGGCAGAAAGTGGGGGGGGGGCTGAAATTGGGGAGGAGGGGGGTGCAAAAAATGCGGGGGAGGGGGCAAAAAAATTGGGAGGGGGGCAAAATGGGGGGGGGAAATTGGGAGGGGGGCAAAATGGGGGGGGGGGAGGGATCAAAAAATGGGGGGAGGGAAAATGGGGGGAGGAAGTGGGGGTGCAAAAATGGGGGGGGGGGGACAAAATTTCGGGAGGACCCCAAAATGGGGGGGGGGGGGACGAGGGGGGGGGGTGGAAATGGGTGTCTGTGGGATTTTATTGGGATTTCGGGGCTTTTTATGGGATTTTGGCCATTTCTATGGGATTTTTGGTGGGATTTTGGGGCTTTCTACGGGATTTTGGATCTTGGTGGGATGGGGGGGGTACCCCAAAAATGGGGGGGGGTCTCCATGTCTTCTTGCCCCCCCCCTCAAGTTCATCGAGCCGTGCCGCGCCGACCGCTGGACGCCCCGAGACCTTCAGCTCTTTTTGGGGCAGTACTGCAGTGCTGTGCATGGGATGGAGGGCTTCCGGTATGGGGACCCCAAAAATTGGGGGGGGGGGGCAAAAAATGGGGAGGGCGACCCCAAAATTGGGGAGGGGGACCCCAAAAATGGGGAGAGAGACCCTAAAAGTGGGAGTGGGTGACCCCAAAAATGGGGAGAGAGACCCCAAAATTGGGGAGGGCGACCCCAAAAATGGGGAGAGGGACCCTAAAAATGGGGAGGGGGACCCCAAAAATGGGGAGGGGGACTCCAAAAATGGGGAGAGAGACCCCAAAATTGGGGAGAGGGACCCCAAAATTGGGGAGAGAGACCCCAAAATTGGGGAGAGGGACCCCAAAAATGGGGAGGGGGACTCCAAAAATGGGGAGAGAGACCCCAAAATTGGGGAGGGGGACCCCAAAAATGGGGAGGGGGACTCCAAAAATGGGGAGAGAGACCCCAAAATTGGGGAGGGGGACCCAAAAATGGGGAGAGAGACCCCAAAATTGGGGAGGGGGACCCCAAAATTGGGGAGAGAGACCCCAAAATTGGGGAGAGGGACCCCAAAAATGGGGAGAGAGACCCTAAAAGTGGGAGGGGGACCCCAAAAATGGGGAGGGGGACCCCAAAATTGGGGAGAGACCCCAAAATTGGGGAGAGACCCCAAAAATGGGGAGAGGGACCCTAAAAGTGGGAGTGGGTGACCCCAAAATTGGGGATAGGGACACCAAAAGTTGGGGGGTGGAGACCCTAAACTGGGGCTGGGGACCCCAAAAGTGGGAGTGGGGGACCCCAAAAATGGGGAGAGAGACCCCAAAATTGGGGAGAGAGACCCCAAAAATGCGGAGAGAGACCCTAAAAGTGGGAGGGGTCCCCAAAAATGGGGATGGGGACCCCAAAAATGGGGAGAGAGGCCCCAAAATTGGGGCTGGGGACCCCAAAAATGGGGAGGGAGACCCCAAAAATGGGGCTGGGGACCCCAAAAATGGGGAGAGGGACCCCAAAATTGGGGAGGGGGACCCCAAAAATGGGGAGAGAGACCCTAAAAGTGGGGAGGGGGACTCCAAAAATGGGGAGAGAGACCCCAAAATTGGGGAGAGGGACCCCAAAAATGGGGAGAGAGACCCTAAAAGTGGGAGGGGGTGACTCCAAAAATGGGGAGAGAGACCCCAAAATTGGGGAGGGCGACCCCAAAAATGGGGAGAGAGACCCTAAAAGTGGGAGTGGGTGACCCCAAAAATGGGGAGAGAGGCCCCAAAATTGGGGAGGGGGACCCCAAAAATGGGGAGAGAGACCCTAAAAGTGGGAGTGGGTGACCCCAAAAATGGGGAGAGAGACCCCAAAAATGGGGAGGGCGACCCCAAAATTGGGGCTGGGGACCCCAAAAATGGGGAGAGAGACCCCAAAAATGGGGAGAGAGACCCCAAAATTGGGGAGGGGGACCCCAAAAATGGGGAGGGGGACCCTAAAAGTGGGGAGGGGGACTCCAAAAATGGGGAGAGAGACCCCAAAATTGGGGAGAGAGACCCCAAAATTGGGGCTGGGGACCCCAAAATTGGGGAGAGGGACCCTAAAAGTGGGGAGGGGGACTCCAAAAATGGGGAGAGGGACCCCAAAATTGGGGAGGGGGACCCCAAAAATGGGGAGAGAGACCCTAAAAGTGGGGAGGGGGACTCCAAAAATGGGGAGAGAGACCCCAAAATTGGGGAGAGGGACCCCAAAAATGGGGAGAGAGACCCTAAAAGTGGGAGGGGGTGACTCCAAAAATGGGGAGAGAGGCCCCAAAATTGGGGACGGGGACCCCAAAAATGGGGAGAGAGACCCTAAAAGTGGGAGGGGGTGACTCCAAAAATGGGGAGAGAGACCCCAAAATTGGGGAGGGCGACCCCAAAAATGGGGAGAGAGACCCTAAAAATGGGGAGGGGGACCCCAAAAATGGGGAGGGGGACCCCAAAAATGGGGAGAGACCCCAAAATTGGGGAGAGACCCCAAAAATGGGGAGAGGGACCCTAAAAGTGGGAGTGGGTGACCCCAAAATTGGGGATAGGGACACCAAAAGTTGGGGGGTGGAGACCCTAAACTGGGGCTGGGGACCCCAAAAGTGGGAGTGGGGGACCCCAAAAATGGGGAGAGAGACCCCAAAATTGGGGAGAGAGACCCCAAAAATGCGGAGAGAGACCCTAAAAGTGGGAGGGGTCCCCAAAAATGGGGATGGGGACCCCAAAAATGGGGAGAGAGGCCCCAAAATTGGGGCTGGGGACCCCAAAAATGGGGAGAGAGACCCCAAAATTGGGGAGGGGGACCCCAAAATTGGGGAGAGGGACCCCAAAATTGGGGAGAGAGACCCTAAAAGTGGGAGGGGGTGACTCCAAAAATGGGGAGAGAGACCCCAAAAATGGGGAGGGCGACCCCAAAATTGGGGCTGGGGACCCCAAAAATGGGGAGAGAGACCCCAAAAATGGGGAGAGAGACCCCAAAAATGGGGAGAGAGACCCCAAAATTGGGGAGGGGGACCCCAAAAATGGGGAGAGAGACCCTAAAAGTGGGGAGGGGGACTCCAAAAATGGGGAGAGAGACCCCAAAATTGGGGAGAGAGACCCCAAAATTGGGGCTGGGGACCCCAAAATTGGGGAGAGGGACCCTAAAAGTGGGGAGGGGGACTCCAAAAATGGGGAGAGGGACCCCAAAATTGGGGAGGGGGACCCCAAAAATGGGGAGAGAGACCCTAAAAGTGGGGAGGGGGACTCCAAAAATGGGGAGAGAGACCCCAAAATTGGGGAGAGGGACCCCAAAAATGGGGAGAGAGACCCTAAAAGTGGGAGGGGGTGACTCCAAAAATGGGGAGAGAGGCCCCAAAATTGGGGACGGGGACCCCAAAAATGGGGAGAGAGACCCTAAAAGTGGGAGGGGGTGACTCCAAAAATGGGGAGAGAGACCCCAAAATTGGGGAGGGCGACCCCAAAAATGGGGAGAGAGACCCTAAAAATGGGGAGGGGGACCCCAAAAATGGGGAGAGACCCCAAAATTGGGGAGAGACCCCAAAAATGGGGAGAGGGACCCTAAAAGTGGGAGTGGGTGACCCCAAAATTGGGGATAGGGACACCAAAAGTTGGGGGGTGGAGACCCTAAACTGGGGCTGGGGACCCCAAAAGTGGGAGTGGGGGACCCCAAAAATGGGGAGAGAGACCCCAAAATTGGGGAGAGAGACCCCAAAATTGGGGAGAGAGACCCTAAAAGTGGGAGGGGTCCCCAAAAATGGGGATGGGGACCCCAAAAATGGGGAGAGAGGCCCCAAAATTGGGGCTGGGGACCCCAAAAATGGGGAGAGAGACCCCAAAAATGGGGAGAGAGACCCCAAAAATGGGGAGAGGGACCCTAAAAGTGGGGAGGGGGACTCCAAAAATGGGGAGAGAGACCCCAAAATTGGGGAGGGGGACCCAAAAATGGGGAGAGAGACCCCAAAATTGGGGAGAGGGACCCCAAAAATGGGGAGGGGGACCCCAAAAATGGGGAGACCCCAAAATTGGGGAGGGGGACCCAACTTTTGACCCCAAAATCCCAACTTCTGACCCCAAAATCTCAACTTTAACCCCTAAAATCCCAAATTTTGATCCCAAAATCTCAACTTTTGACCCCAAAATCCCAAATTTCGCCCCCTAAATCCAACCTTTTCTACACAAAATCCCATCTTTTAACCCCAAAATCTCAACTTTAACCCCCAAAATCCCAACTTTTGACCCCAAAATCCCAACTTCTGACCCCAAAATCCCAAATTTCGCCCCCTAAATCCAATCTTTTCTACACAAAATCCCATCTTTTAACCCCAAAATCTCAACTTTAAGCCCCAAAATCCCAACTTTTGACCCCAAAATCCCAACTTCTGACCCCAAAATCTCAACTTTAACCCCTAAAATCCCAAATTTTGATCCCAAAATCTCAACTTTTGACCCCAAAATCCCAAATTTCGCCCCCTAAATCCAACCTTTTCTACACAAAATCCCATCTTTTAACCCCAAAATCTCAACTTTAACCCCAAAATCCCAACTTTTAACCCCAAAATCTCAACTTTAACCCCCAAAATCCCAACTTTAACCCCACAATCTCAACTTTAACCCCCAAAAATCTCAACTTTAACCCTTAAAATCCCAACTTTTGACCCCAAAATCCCATCTTTTAACCCCAAAATCTCAACTTTAACCCCAAAATCTCAACTTTAACCCCTAAAATCCCAACTATTGACCCCCAAATCCCAACTTTTAACTCCAAAATCCCAACTTTTGACCCCAAAATCCCATCTTTTGACCCCAAAATCTCAACTTTAACCCCAAAATCCCAACTTTTGACCCCATAATCTCAAATTTAACCCCCAAAATCCCAAATTTAACCCCTAATATCCCAACTTTTGACCCCCAAATCCCAAATTTGGCCCCTAAATCCAATGTTTTCTACGCAAAATCCCATCTTTTAACCCCAAAATCTCAACTTTAATCCCCAAAATCCCACCTTTTAACCCCAAAATCTCAACTTTAACCCCAAAATCTCAACTTTAACCCCTAATATCCCAACTTTTGACCCCAAAATCCCATCTTTTAACCCCAAAATCTCAACTTTAACCCCCCAAAATCCCAACTTCTGACCCCAAAATCTCAACTTTAACCCCCAAAATCCCAACTTTTGACCCCCGAAATCCCAACTTTAACCCCAAAATTCTCAACTTTAACCCCCAAAATCCCAACTTTTGACCATAAAATCCCAACTTTTAACCCCAAAATCTCAACTTTAACCCCAAAATCTCAACTTTAACCCCCCCAAATCCCACCTTCTGACCCAAAATCTCCTTTTTTCGCCCCAATTTCAGGCACCAGGCGGTGTGGGATCGCTACATGGCGGCCGTCAGCGCCTGCCTGCTGCGCATGTACCACGACTGACCCCCCCCCAAAAAAAATATGGGGGGGGGTCCCCGAAAGGAGGAGGGGGGGGCCAAAACTGGGGGGGTCCCAAAAAATGTGGGGAGGTCCTCTGAAATGAGGAGGGGGTCTTCAAATGGGGAGGGGTCCCAAAGTTGGGGGGCTCCCAAAAAATGGGGGTGTCCTCTGAAATGAAAGGGGGGGTCCCAAAATATGGGGGGGTCCCCGAAATGAGGGGGGGGCCCCGAAATGAGGAGGGGGCCCCAAAATTGGGGGGGGGGGCCCAAGAAATGGGGGAGGGTCTTCCAAAATGAGGAAGGGTCCCAAAATTGGGGGGGCTCCCAAAAAATGGGGGTGTCCTCTGAAATGAAAAGGGGGGGTCCCAAAATATGGGGGGGTCCCCGAAATGAGGGGGGGGCCCCAAAATTGGGGGGGGTGTCCCAAAAATTGTGGGGAGGTCCTCTGAAATGAGGGAGGGTCCCAAAATTGGGGGGGGTCCCAAAAAGTGGGGGTGTCCTCTGAAATGAAAGGGGGGGTCCCAAAATTGGGGGGGGGGGTCCCAAAAAATGGAGGTGTCCTCTGAAATGAAAGGGGGGGTCCCAAAATTGGGGGGGGTCCCAAAAAATGTGGGGAGATCCTCTGAAATGAGGGAGGGGTCCCAAAATGGGGGGGGGGGGGGCAAAAACTGGGGGATCCTCAAAATGGGGGGGTCCCAAAACTGCGGGGGAAGGGGGGAGTCCAAAATGAGGAGGGGGTCCTCAAATGGGGGGGTCGCCAAAATTGGGGGGGGGTCCCAAAATAAAGGAGATTCCAGAATGAGGAGATGTGTTCAAAAGGGGGGGGGCGAAATTGGGGCGAGGGGGCTCAAAATGGGGGGGTCCCAGAATGGAGGGGAGGGGTCCCAAATTTGGGGGGGGGTCCCAAGAAATGGGGGAGGGTCTTCCAAAATGAGGGGGGGGTCCCAAAATTGGGGGGGCTCCCAAAAAATGTGGGGAGGTCCTCTGAAATGAAAGGGGGGGTCCCAAAATATGGGTGGGGGCCCCGAAATGAGGGGGGGGTCCCCGAAATGAGGAGGGGGGCCCAAAATTGGGGGGGTCCCAAAAAATGTGGGGAGGTCCTCTGAAATGAGGGAGGGTCCCAAAATTGGGGGGGGGGGGTCCTGAAATGAGGAGGGGGTCTTCAAATGGGGAGGGGTCCCAAAGTTGGGGGGCAGGTTTGCAAAATGAGGAGGGGGGCCTCAAATGGGGGGGGTCGCCTAAATTGGAGGGGGGGGTCCCAAAATAAAGGAGATTCCAGAATGAGGAGATGTGTTCAAAAGGGGGGGGGCGAAATTGGGGAGGGGGCTCAAAATGAGGGGGGGGGTCCAAAAAAGGGGGGAGGGGTCCCAAAACTGGGGGGGTCCTCCAAAATGAAGGGACGGGTCCCAAAATTGGGGGGGGCTCCCAAAAAATGGGGGAATCCTCAAAATGGGGGGGTCCCAAAGCTGGGGGGGGGTCCAAAATGAGGAGGGAGTCCTCAAACGGGGGGGTCGCCAAAATTGGGGAGGGGGTCCCAACAAATGGGGGAAGTCCTGCGAAATGAGGGGAAGGGTCCCAAAAATGGGGGGGGGTCCTCCAAAATGGGGGGGGTCCCAAAATAAAGGAGATTCCAGAATGAGGAGATGCGCTCCAAAGGGGGGGGGGCAAAATTGGGGGGGGTCTCAAAATGAGGGGGGGGTCCCATAATGGGTGAGGGGGGGTCCTCCAAAATGAAGGGAGGGGTCCCAAAATTGGGGGGGCTCCCTAAAAATGGGGGGATCCCAAAATGGGGGGGGTCCCAAAACTGGGGGGGGTCCAAAATGAGGAGGGGGTCCTCAAACGGGGGGGTCGCCAAAATTGGGGAGGGGGTCCCAACAAATGGGGGAAGTCCTGCGAAATGAGGGGAAGGGTCCCAAAATGGGGGGCGGTCCCAAAATAAAGGAGATTCCAGAATGAGGAGATGCGCTCCAAAGGGGGGGGGCGGGCTCAAAATGAGGGGGGGGTCCCATAATGGGTGAGGGGGGGGTCCTCCAAAATGAGGGGAGGGGTCCAAAAAGGGGGGGGTCCCAAAACTGCGGGGTTCTCCAAAATGAAGGGAGGGGTCCCAAAATTGGGGGGGGCTCCCAAAAAATGGGGGGATCCTCAAAATGGGGGGGGGTCCCAAAACTGGGGGGGGGTCCAAAATGAGGAGGGGGTCCTCAAATGGGGGGGTCGCCAAAATTGGGGGGGGTCCCAACGAATGGGGGAAGTCCTGCGAAATGAGGGGAAGGGTCCCAAAATTGGGGGGGGGTCCTCCAAAATGGGGGGGGTCCCAAAATAAAGGAGATTCCAGAATGAGGAGATGCGCTCCAAAGGGGGGGGGGCAAAATTGGGGGGGGGGCTCAAAATGAGGGGAGGGGTCCCATAATGGGTGAGGGGGGGTCCTCCAAAATGAAGGAGGGGTCTCAAAATTGGGGGGGCTCCCTAAAAATGGGGGGATCCCAAAATGGGGGGGGTCCCAAAACTGGGGGGGGTCCAAAATGAGGAGGGGGTCCTCAACGGGGGGGTCGCCAAAATTGGGGAGGGGGTCCCAACGAATGGGGGAAGTCCTGCGAAATGAGGGGAAGGGTCCCAAAATTGGGGGGGGTCCCAACAAATGGGGGTGTCCTGCAAAATGAGGAAGGGTCCCAAATTGGGGGGGCTCCTCCAAAATGAGGGGGGGGGGGGTCCCAGAACTGGGGGGGGGTCCTCCAAAATGAAAGGAGGGGTCCCAAAATTGGGGGGGGCTCCCAAAAAATGGCGGTATCCTCAAAATGGGGGGGGGTCCAAAACTGGGGGGGTCGCCAAAACTGGGGAGGGGTCCCAACGAATGGGGGAAGTCCTGCGAAATGAGGGGAAGGGTCCCAAAGTGGGGGGGTCCTCCAAAATGAGGGGGGGTCCCAAAATAAAGGAGATTCCAGAATGAGATGTGCTCAAAAGGGGGGGGGCGAAATTGGGGGGGGGGCTCAAAATGAGGGGGGGGTCTTCTAAAATGAGGGGAGGGGTCCAAAAAAGGGGGGGTCCCAAAACTGGGGGGGTCCTCCAAAATGAAGGGACGGGTCCCAAAATTGGGGGGGGGCTCCCTAAAAATGGGGGGATCCAAAATGGGGGGGGTCCAAAATGAGAAGGGGGGTCCTCAAATGGGGGGGTCGCCAAAATTGGGGGGGGGGTCCCACAGATTTGGGGGGGGGCATAATATCCCCATAACAGCACTGGCATCACAGCAATGAACTCTCGTTGTGACTGGGGGGGGGTAACACAAATTGGGGGGGGGTCCCAAAGATTTGGGGGGGGGTCCCATAAATTGGGGGGGGTCCCAAAGATGTGGGGGGGTGCCATAAATTGGGGGGGGTCCCACAGTGTCCCCATAACAGCACTCAGATCACAGCAATGAACTCTTTGTAATTTGGGGGGGGTGTCACAAAAATCGGGGGGGTCCCACCGATTTGGGGGGGGTCCCGTAAATGTGGGGGGGGTCCCGGGGGGGGGGGCCATAGATTGGGGGGAGTCCTACAGTGTCCCCATAACAGCACTCAGATCACAGCAATGAACTCTTTGTAATTTGGGGGGGGGTCACAAAAATTGGGGGGGTCCCACCGATATGGGGGGGGTCCCATAAATTGGGGGGGGTCCAGTAAATGTGGGGGGGGTCCCAGTGTGGGGGGGGTCCCGTAAATTGTGGGGGGGGTCCCACAGTGTCCCCATAACAGCAGTCGGATCACAGCAATGAACTCTTTGTAATTTGGGGGGGGGTCACAAAAATCGGGGGGGTCCCACCGATATGGGGGGGGGGTCTCATAAAATGGGGGGGGTCCCGTAAATGTGGGTGGGGTCCCAGTGTGGGGGGGTGCCATAAATTGGGGGGGTCCCACAGTGTCCCCATAACTGCACTCACATCACAGCAATGAACTCTTTGTAATTGGGGGGGGGGTCACAAAAATTGGGGGGGTCCCACCGATTTGGGGGGGGTCTCATAAAATGGGGGGGGTCCAGTAAATGTGGGGGGGGTCCCAGGGTGGGGGGGGGGTCCCACAGTGTCCCCATAACAGCACTCAGATCACAGCAATGAATCTTTGTAATTTGGGGGGGGTCACAAAAATCGGGGGGGTCCCACCGATATGGGGGGGGTCCCATAAACTGGGGGGGGGGTCCCGTAAATGTGGGGGGGGTCCCAGGGTGGGGGGGATCCCATAAATTGTGGGGGGGGGGTCCCACAGTTGTCCCCATAACAGCACTCAGATCACAGCAATGAACTCTTTGTAATTTGGGGGGGGGGGTCAAAAAAATCGGGGGGGTCCCACCGATATGGGGGGGGTCCCATAAATTGGGGGGGTCCCGTAAATGTGGGGGGTCCCAGGGTGGGGGGGGGGTCCCACAGTGTCCCCATAACAGCACTCAGATCACAGCAATGAATCTTTGTAATTTGGGGGGGGTCACAAAAATTGGGGGGGTCCCACAAATTGGGGGGGGTCCCATAAACTGGGGGGGGGGTCCCGTAAATGTGGGGGGGGGTCCCAGGGTGGGGGGGGGCCCAGAAATTGTGGGGGGGGGGGTCCCACAGTGTCCCCATCACAGCACTCAGATCACAGCAATGAACTCTTTGTAATTTGGGGGGGGGTCACAAAAATCGGGGGGGTCCCACCGATATGGGGG
Source organism: Lophura swinhoii (assembly GCA_030408155.1). Taxonomy (NCBI): domain Eukaryota; kingdom Metazoa; phylum Chordata; class Aves; order Galliformes; family Phasianidae; genus Lophura; species Lophura swinhoii. The sequence continues at coordinate 108,266 of CM059483.1, read as the reverse complement.
GGGGTCCCATAAATTGGGGGGGGTCCAGTAAATGTGGGGGGTCCCAGGGTGGGGGGGGGGCCATAAATTGGGGGGGGGGCCCACAGTGTCCCCATAACAGCACTCACATCACAGCAATGAACTCTTTGTAATTGGGGGGGGGGTCACAAAAATTGGGGGGGGTCCCACCGATTTGGGGGGGGTCTCATAAAATGGGGGGGGTCCAGTAAATGTGGGGGGGGTCCCAGGGTGGGGGGGGGTCCACAGTGTCCCCATAACAGCACTCAGATCACAGCAATGAATCTTTGTAATTTGGGGGGGGGTCACAAAAATCGGGGGGGTCCCACCGATATGGGGGGGGGTCCCATAAACTGGGGGGGGGTCCCGTAAATGTGGGGGGGGTCCCAGGGTGGGGGGGGTCCCAGAAAGTGGGGGGGGGGCCCACAGTGTCCCCATAACAGCACTCACATCACAGCAATGAACTCTTTGTAATTTGGGGGGGGGTCACACAATTGGGGGGGGTCCCACCGATTTGGGGGGGGTCTCATAAAATGGGGGGGGTCCCGTAAATGTGGGTGGGGTCCCAGTGTGGGGGGGTGCCATAAATTGGGGGGGTCCCACAGTGTCCCCATAACTGCACTCACATCACAGCAATGAACTCTTTGTAATTTGGGGGGGGGGTCACAGAAATTGGGGGGGGTCCCACCGATTTGGGGGGGGTCCCATAAATAGGGGGGGGTCCCGGGATGTGGGGGGGTCCCATAAATTGGGGGGGGGCCCACAGTGTCCCTATAAACCCCCCCCCCAATGTCCTCATAACAGCACTCAGATCACAGCAATGAACTCTTTGTAATTTGGGGGGGGGTCACACAAACCGGGGGGGTCCCACCGATTTGGGGGGGGTCCCATAAATTGGGGGGGGGGTCCCGGGATGGGGGGGGGGTCACTCGACCACCAGGTGGAAGCGCTCGGCCTCCTCAAACTGAGCGTTCATGCGGGCGGCCCAGGCCTCCAGCTCCTGTGCCTGGGGGGGGGCAAATGGGGGGGCAATTATGGGCATGGGGGGGTAATTATGGACATGGGGGGCAATTGGGGGCAATTAAGGGACATGGGGGGCAGTTGGGGGACATGGGGGGCAACTGGGGGGGCAACTGGGGGACATGGGGGGGCAATTGGGGGACATGGGGGGGCAATTATGGACATGGGGGGGCAATTATGGACTTGGGGGGGCATGGGGGGGCAATTGGGGGGGGTAATTGGGGGACATGGGGGGGGCAAATGGGGGACATGGGGGGGGCAATTAAGGGAATTAGAGACATGGGGGGGGCAATTATGGACATGGGGGGCAATTGGGGGACATGGGGGGGCAATTGGGGGACATGGGGGGTAATTATGGACATGGGGGGGCAAATGGAGGACATGGGGGGGCAATTATGGACATGGGGGGCAATTGGGGGGCATGGGGGGGGGATTTGGGGGCAATTGGGCATGGGGGGCAACTGGGGGGGCAATTGGGGGACATGGGGGTAATTAGGAGACATGGGGGGCAATTGGGGGCATGGGGGGGTAATTATGGACATGGGGGGGCAATTGGGGGGCATGGGGGGGCAATTAAGGGACATGGGGGGCAACTGTGGGGGGCAATTGGGGGACATGGGGGGCAATTAGAGACATGGGGGGGCAATTGGGGGACATGGGGGGGCAATTGGGGGACATGGGGGGACAATTAGAGACATGGGGGGTAATTATGGACTTGGGGGGGTAATTGGGGGACATGGGGGGGTAATTAGGGGACATGGGGGGCAACTGGGGGGGGTAATTGGGGGACATGGGGGTAATTATGGACATGGGGGGCAATTGGGGGCAATTGGGGGGCATGGGGGCAACTGGGGGGGCAATTGGGGGACATGGGGGGCAAATGGGGGACATGGGGGGGCAACTGGGGGGCAATTGGGGGACATGGGGAGTAATTGGGGGACATGGGGGGGCAATTAAGGGAAATGGGGGCAACTGGGGGGGCAATTGGGGGACAGGGGGGGCATTAGAGACATGGGGGGCAAATGGGGGACATGGGGGGGCAATTAGAGACATGGGGGGGCAAATGGGGGACATGGGGGGTAATTATGGACATGGGGGGCAATTGGGGGACAATTGGGGACATGGGGGGGTAATTTTATGGACATGGGGGGGCAATTGGGGGACAATTGGGGACATGGGGGGGTAATTAAGGGACACGGGGGGGCAATTGTGGACATGGGGGGGCAATTAAGGGACACGGGGGGGCAATTAAGGGACACGGGGGGCAACTGGGGGACATGGGGGGTAATTATGGATATGGGGGGGCAATTGGGGGTAATTGGGGACATGGGGGGGCAGATGGGGGGGCAATGGGGGACATGGGGGGGCAATTACGGGAAATGGGGGGGCAATCAATGCGGGGGGGGTCAATATGGGGGGGTCAATATGGGGGGGCTTGATGCAGGGGGGCAATACGGGGGGGTCAATGGGGCGTCAATGGGGGGGGTCTCAATATGGGGGGGTCAATGGGGTTGGGCTCAATGCGGAGGGGCAATATGGGGGGGGGTCAATCAATGTGGGGGGGGTCAATGGGGGGGGTCAATGGGGGGGGTCAATGCGGGGGGGTCAATGCGGGGGGGGGGTCAATGCGGGGGGTTGATTAATGTGGGGGGGGGTCAGTCAATATGGGGAGGTCAATGTAGGGGGGGTCAATGTGGGGGGGTCTCAATATGGGGGGGGTCTCAATATGGGGGGGGTCCATCCATGTGGGGGGGGCCAATATGGGGGGGGGTCATCAGGTCGGGGTGGTCAATATGGGGGGGGGTCTCAATATGGGGGGGGTCCATCAATGTGGGGGGGGTCCATCAATGTGGGGGGGTCAATGTGGGGGGGGGGTCAATGCGGGGGGTTGATTAATGTGGGGGGGGGTCAGTCAATATGGGGAGGTCAATGTAGGGGGGGGTCAATGTGGGGGGGTCTCAATATGGGGGGGGTCTCAATATGGGGGGGGTCCATCAATGTGGGGGGGGCCAATATGGGGGGGGGTCATCAGGTCGGGGGGGTCAATATGGGGGGGGTCCATCAATGTGGGGGGGGTCCATCAATGTGGGGGGGTCAATGTGGGGGGGGGTCTCAATATGGGGGGGGTCCATCAATGTGGGGGGGGCCAATATGGGGGGGGGGCCAATGTGGGGGGGGGTCATCAGGGCGGGGGGGTCAATATGGGGGGGGTCTCAATATGGGGGGGGTCCATCAATGTGGGGGGGGCCAATATGGGGGGGGGGCCAATGTGGGGAGGGGTCATCAGGGCGGGGGGGTCAATATGGGGGGGGGTCTCAATATGGGGGGGTCCATCAATGTGGGGGGGGGCCAATGTGGGGGGGGGTCATCAGGGCGGGGGGGTCAATATGGGGGGGGTCTCAATATGGGGGGGGTCCATCAATGTGGGGGGGGCCAATATGGGGGGGGGGGCCAATGTGGGGAGGGGTCATCAGGGCGGGGGGGTCAATATGGGGGGGGGGTCTCAATATGGGGGGGGTCCATCAATGTGGGGGGGGCCAATATGGGGGGGGGGCCAATGTGGGGGGGGGTCATCAGGGCGGGGGGGTCAATATGGGGGGGGTCTCAATATGGGGGGGGTCCATCAATGTGGGGGGGGGCAATATGGGGGGGGGGGTCATCAGGGCGGGGGGGTCAATATGGGGGGGGTCTCAATATGGGGGGGGTCCATCAATGTGGGGGGGGCCAATATGGGGGGGGGGCCAATGTGGGGAGGGGTCATCAGGGCGGGGGGGTCAATATGGGGGGGGGTCTCAATATGGGGGGGGTCCATCAATGTGGGGGGGGCCAATATGGGGGGGGGGGCCAATGTGGGGGGGGGTCATCAGGGCGGGGGGGTCAATATGGGGGGGGTCTCAATATGGGGGGGGTCCATCAATGTGGGGGGGGGCAATATGGGGGGGGGGCCAATGTGGGGAGGGGTCATCAGGGCGGGGGGGTCAATATGGGGGGGGGTCTCAATATGGGGGGGTCCATCAATGTGGGGGGGGGCCAATGTGGGGGGGGGTCATCAGGGCGGGGGGGTCAATATGGGGGGGGTCTCAATATGGGGGGGGTCCATCAATGTGGGGGGGGTCCATCAATGTGGGGGGGGTCCATCAATGTGGGGGGGGGTCTCAATATGGGGGGGGTCCATCAATGTGGGGGGGGCCAATATGGGGGGGGGGGCCAATGTGGGGGGGGGTCATCAGGGCGGGGGGGTCAATATGGGGGGGGGTCTCAATATGGGGGGGGGTCTCAATGTGGGGGGGGGGCCAATGTGGGGGGGGGTCATCAGGGCGGGGGGGTCAATGTGGGGGGGGTCTCAATATGGGGGGGGGTCCATCAATGTGGGGGGGGTCCATCAATGTGGGGGGGTCAATGTGGGGGGGGGTCAATGTGGGGGGGGTCAATGTGGGGGGGGTTGATCAATGTGGGGGGGGTCAGTCAATATGGGGGGGGTCAATGCGGAGGGGGGGTCAATATGGGGGGGGGCCGTCAATATGGGGGGGGTCAATGCGGGGGGGGGGGGGTTAATATTGCGGGCTCAATCAATGTGGGGGGGGGTCAGTCAATATGGGGGGGGTCAATGCGGGGGGGGGGTCAATATGGGAGGCTCCATCAATGGGGGGGGTCAATATGGGGGGGGTCAATCAATGGGGGGGGGGGTCATCGGTCAATGTGGGGGGGTCAATAAGAGGGGAGCCAATGCGGGGGGTCAATGTGGGGGGGGTCGATCAATGCGGGGGGGGTCCATCAATGTGGGGGGGTCAATAAGGGGGGGTTAATGTGGGGGGGGGTCAATCAATATGGGGGGGGGGTCAATATGGGGG
>CM059483.1:69317-103298 GCA_030408155.1 Lophura swinhoii | reverse complement strand
CCATAGGACCCCACACAGACCCCATAGGACCCCACAGACCCCACAGAGACCCCATAGGATCCCATAGGACCCCACACAGACCCCATAGGACTCCATAGGACCCCACAGAGACCCCATAGAGACCCCATAAAGACACCATAGAGACCCTACAGAGACCCCATAGGACCCCACAGACCCCACAGAGACCCCACAGACCCCACACAGACCCCATAGGACCCCATACAGACCCCATACAGACCCCACAGAGACCCCACAGAGACCCCACAGACCCCACACAGACCCCATAGGACCCCATAGGACCCCATACAGACCCCACAGAGACCCCATAGAGACCCCATAACCCCACAGAGCCCCATAGAGACCCCATGGAGACCCTATAGAGACCCCATAGGACCCCATACAGACCCCATAGGACTCCATAGGACCCCAGAGAGACCCCATAGAGACCCCACAGAGACCCCATAGGACCCCACAGACCCCACAGAGACCCCACAGACCCCACACAGACCCCATAGGACCCCATAGGACCCCATACAGACCCCACAGAGACCCCATAACCCCACAGAGCCCCATAGAGACCCCATGGAGACCCTATAGAGACCCACACAGACCCCATAGGACTCCATAGGACCCCATAGAGACCCCATAGGACCCCATAAAGACCCATAGAGACCCCATAGGACCCCATAGAGACCCCACAGAGACCCCATAGGACCCCACAGACCCCACACAGACCCCATAGGACCCCACACAGACCCCATAGAAACCCCATAGAGACCCCACATAGACCCCATAGGACCCCATAGAAACCCCATAGAGACCCCACAGAGACCCCATAGGACCCCATAAAGACCCCATAAAGACCCCATAGAGACCCCACACAGACCCCACAGAGACCCCACAGAGACCCCATAGAAACCCCATAGAGACCTCATAGAAACCCCATAACCCCACAGAGACCCCATAGAGACCCCATAGAGACCCCATAGAAACCCCATAGAGACCCCACAGAGACCCCATAGGACCCCATAGAGACACATAGAGACCCCATAGGACCCCACACAGACCCCACATAGACTCCATAGGACCCCATAGAAACCCCACAGAGACCCCATAGGACCCCATAAAGACCCCATAAAGACCCATAGAGACCCCACACAGACCCCACAGAGACCCCACAGAGACCCCATAGAAACCCCATAGAGACCTCATAGAAACCCCATAACCCCACAGAGACCCCATAGGACCCCACAGAGACCCCATAGAGCCCCCATTCCGCGCTGTAGGGCCGTACCGGAGCGCAGCGCCGCCACGGGCAGCACGCGGTGCCCCAGGAATCGCCCGCCCTCCTCGTAGGCCGCAATGCGCAGCGAGGCCAGCGACGGCAGCACCACCTGCGGGACACCACGCACCAGTACGGACCAGTACGGACCAGTACGGACCAGTATAGACCAGTACGGACCGGTACAGAGCAGTACAGACCAGTACGGAGCAGTATGGACCAGTACAGAGCAGTATGGACCAGTACGGAGCAGTACGGAGCAGTACAGAGCAGTATAGACCAGTACAGAGATGTATGGACCAGTACGGACCAATATAGACCAGTACAGACCAGTATGGACCAGTACAGACCAGTATGGACCAGTACAGACCAGTACGGACCAGTATAGACCAGTACGGAGCAGTATGGACCAGTACGGAGCAGTATGGAGCAGTATGGAGCAACATAGACCAGTACAGACCAGTAACGGACCAGTATGCACCAGTACGGAGCAGTATGGAGCAGTGCGGACCAGTACAGACCAGTACGGACCAGTACAGACCAGTACGGAGCAGTATGGAGCAGTACGGAGCAGTATGGAGCAGTATGGAGCAGTATGGAGCACTATAGACCAGTACGGAGCAGTATAGACCAGTATGGACCAGTATGGACCAGTATAGACCAGTACAGACCAATATAGACTGGTATGGAGCAGGGTAGACCAGTATAGACCAGTATGGAACAGTACGGAGCAGGATAGACCAGTATGGACTAGTATGGATCAGTATGGACCAGTACGGAGCAGTATAGACCAGTACAGACCAGTATGGACCAGTACGGAGCAATATGGACCAATACGGACCAGTATAGACCAGTACAGACCAGTACAGACCAGTATGGACCAGTATGGACCAGTACGGAGCAGTATAGACCCGTACAGACAAATACAGACCAGTACGGAGCAATATGGACTGGTACAGAGCAGTACGGACCAGTATGGACCACTATGGACCAATACGGACCAGTATGGACCAGTACGGACCAGTATAGACCAGTATGGACCAGTATGGACCAGTACAGACAAATACTGACCAGTATGGAGCAGTATGGAATGGTATGGAGCACTATAGACCAATATAGACCAGTATGGAACAGTACGGACCAGTATGGACCAGTATGGAGCAGTATGGACTGGTATAGAGCAGGATAAACCAGTATAGACCAGTATGGAACAGTACAGACCAATATAGACCAGTACGGAGCAATATGGACTGGTATGGAGCAGTATAGACCAGTATAGACCAGTATGGAACAGTACAGACCAGAATAGACCAGTACGGAGCAGTATGGACCAGTATAAACCAGTACAGACCAGTATAGATCAGTATGGATCAGTATGGAAATGGAACAGTATGGAACGGTACGGACCAGTATGGATCAGTAGGGAACAGTACAAACCAGTATAGACCAGTACGGAGCAGTACAAACCATATGGACCAGTATAAACCAGTACAGACCAGTATAGACCAGTATGGACCAATATGGACCAGTACAGACAAATATGGACCAGTATGGAACAATACAGATCAGTGGACCGTACGGACCAGTACAGATCAATATGGACCAGTACGGACACCAGTATGCACCAGTACGGACCGGTACAGACCAACACAAACCAGTGCCCACCAGTACAAACCAGTACAATCCAGTATAAACCAATACAAACCCCGTATCTGCTCCCAGTCCCTCCCAGTCCTCCCAGTGCCCCCCAACCCCCTCCCAGTATAACCCAGTATAACCCAGTACAACTCAGTGCCCCCATATCCCCGTCCCAGTGCCCCCCAACCCCCTCCCAGTATAACCCAGTATAACCCAGTACAACTCAGTGCCCCCATATTCCACCCCAGTCCAACCCAGTTCCTCCCAGTTCCCTGATATCCTCTCCCATTCCCATCCCAGTCCCATCCCAGTCCCATCCCAGTTCCCCCCATATCCCCTCCCAGTCCCTCCCAGTCCCCCCATATCCCATCCCAGTCCTTCCCAGTTCCCCATATCCCTCCCAGTCCTTCCAGTTTCCCCATATCCCATCCCAGTCCCTCCCAGTTCCCCCATATCCCCTCCAGTGCTTCCAGTCCCTCCCAGTCCCCCCACATCCCATCCCAGTCCCTCCCAGTCCCCCCATATCCCCTCCCAGTCCCTCCCATTCCCCCCATATCCCATCCCAGTCCCTCCCAGTTCCCCCCATATCCCATCCCAGTCCCTCCCAGTCCCCCCATATCCCATCCCAGTCCCATCCCAGTCCCCCCATATCCCCTCCCAGTCCCTCCCAGTTCCCCCCATATCCCATCCCAGTCCCTCCCAGTCCCCCCATATCCCATCCCAGTCCATCCCAGTTCCCCCATATCCCCTCCCAGTCCCTCCCAGGTTCCCCACATCCCATCCCAGTCCCATCCCAGTCCCCCCATATCCCCTCCCAGTCCATCCCAGTTCCCCCATATCCCCTCCCAGTCCCTCCCAGTCCCCCCACATCCCATCCCAGTCCCATCCCAGTCCCCCCATATCCCCTCCCAGTCCCTCCCAGTTCCCCCCATATCCCATCCCAGTCCCTCCCAGTTCCCCCACATCCCATCCCAGTCCCATCCCAGTCCCCCCATATCCCCTCCCAGTCCCTCCCAGTTCCCCCCATATCCCATCCCAGTCCCTCCCAGTCCCCCCATATCCCATCCCAGTCCATCCCAGTTCCCCCATATCCCCTCCCAGTCCCTCCCAGTTCCCCCACATCCCATCCCAGTCCCATCCCAGTCCCCCCATATCCCCTCCCAGTCCATCCCAGTTCCCCCATATCCCCTCCCAGTCCCTCCCAGTCCCCCCACATCCCATCCCAGTCCCATCCCAGTCCCCCCATATCCCCTCCCAGTCCCTCCCAGTTCCCCCCATATCCCATCCCAGTCCCTCCCAGTTCCCCCACATCCCATCCCAGTCCCATCCCAGTCCCCCCATATCCCCTCCCAGTCCCTCCCAGTTCCCCCCATATCCCATCCCAGTCCCTCCCAGTCCCCCCACATCCCATCCCAGTCCATCCCAGTTCCCCCATATCCCCTCCCAGTCCCTCCCAGTTCCCCCACATCCCATCCCAGTCCCATCCCAGTCCCCCCATATCCCCTCCCAGTCCCTCCCAGTTCCCCCATATCCCCTCCCAGTCCCTCCCAGTCCCCCCACATCCCATCCCAGTCCCATCCCAGTCCCCCCATATCCCCTCCCAGTCCCTCCCAGTTCCCCCCATATCCCATCCCAGTCCCTCCCAGTTCCCCCATATCCCATCCCAGTCCCTCCCAGTCCCCCCATATCCCATCCCAGTCCCTCCCAGTTCCCCCACATCCCATCCCAGTCCCATCCCAGTCCCCCCATATCCCCTCCCAGTCCATCCCAGTTCCCCCATATCCCATCCCAGTCCCTCCCAGTTCCCCCACATCCCATCCCAGTCCCATCCCAGTCCCCCCATATCCCCTCCCAGTCCATCCCAGTTCCCCCATATCCCATCCCAGTCCCTCCCAGTCCCCCCATATCCCATCCCAGTTCCCCCATATCCCATCCCAGTGCTTCCCAGTTCCTCCCAGTCCCCCCATATCCCCTCCCAGTCCCTACCAGTTCCCCCATATCCCATCCCAGTGTCTCCCAGTTCCCCCATATCTCCCCTCCCAGTTCCCCCACATCCCCTCCCAGTGTCTCCCAGTCCCCCCCAGTTCCCCCATATCCCCCCCCAGTTCCCCCATATCCCCTCCCAGTGCCTCCCAGTCCCTCCCAGTCCCCCCATATCCCCCCCCAGTCCCCCGTATCCCATCCCAGTCCCTCCCAGTCCCTCTCAGTCCCCCCATATCCCCCCCCAGCCCCCCCATACCCCCTCCCAGTCCCTCCCAGTGCCCCCATACCCGCTCCCAGTCCCTCCCAGTAGCACCCAGTACAACCCGGTGCCCCCCACCTTGCTGAAGACGAAGGGCTCCTCGTCCCACACGGGGTTGAAGGCGCTGCCCTGCACGGTTCTGGTCCGGAAGCGGCGCCGCGTGTCCACGGGGAGCCCGAAAAGGTCCACCTCCACGTAGAACCCGGCGCGGCGCTCCCCCAGGAACTGCCCCGAGATCACCTGCGGCAGGAACGGCCCCAAATGGCCCCAAACGGCCCCAAATGGCCCCAAAAACTGCCCCCAGATCACCTGGAGCACAGAACGGCCCTAAATGGCCCCAAACGGCCCCAAATGGCCCCAGAAACTGCCCCAAGATCACCTGGGGGCAGGAACGGCCCTAAATGACCCCAAATGGCCCCAAATGGCCCCAAATGGCCCTAAATGGCCCCCAAAACTGCCCCCAGATCACCTGGGGCAGGAATGGCCCTAAATGACCCCAAACGGCCCCAAATGACCCCAAAAACTGCCCTGAGATCACCTGGGGCACAGAATGGCCCTAAATGGCCCTAAATGGCCCTAAATGACCCCAAAAACTGCCCCCACATCACCTGGGCACAGAACGGCCCTAAATGACCCCAAACGGCCCCAAATGGCCCCAAAAACTGCCCCAGATCACCTGGAGCACAGAACAGCCCTAAATGGCCCCAAACGGCCCCAAATGGCCCCAGAAACTGCCCCAAGATCACCTGGGGGCAGGAACGGCCCTAAATGACCCCAAATGGCCCCAAATGGCCCCAAATGGCCCTAAATGGCCCCCAAAACTGCCCCCAGATCACCTGGGGCAGGAATGGCCCTAAATGACCCCAAACGGCCCCAAATGACCCCAAAAACTGCCCTGAGATCACCTGGGGCACAGAATGGCCCTAAATGGCCCTAAATGGCCCTAAATGACCCCAAAAACTGCCCCCACATCACCTGGGCACAGAACGGCCCTAAATGACCCCAAACGGCCCCAAATGGCCCCAAAAACTGCCCCAGATCACCTGGAGCACAGAACAGCCCTAAATGGCCCCAAACGGCCCCAAATGGCCCCAGAAACTGCCCCAAGATCACCTGGGGGCAGGAACGGCCCTAAATGACCCCAAATGGCCCCAAATGGCCCCAAATGGCCCTAAATGGCCCCCAAAACTGCCCCCAGATCACCTGGGGCAGGAATGGCCCTAAATGACCCCAAATGGCCCCAAATGACCCCAAAAACTGCCCCCAGATCACCTGGGGCACAGAATGGCCCTAAATGGCCCTAAATGGCCCTAAATGACCCCAAAAACTGCCCCCACATCACCTGGGCACAGAACGGCCCCAAATGGCCCCAAATGGCCCTAAATGACCCCAAAAACTGCCCCCACATCACCTGGGCACAGAACGGCCCCAAATGGCCCCAAAAACTGCCCCCAGATCACCTGGGGCATAGAAAAGTCCTAAAGGACCCCAAATGGCCCCAAATGGCCGCAAATGACCCCAAAAACTGCTCCCAGATCACCTGGGCACAGAACGGCCCTAAATGACCCCAAATGGCCCCAAATGGCCCCAAAAACTGCCCCCAGATCACCTGGGCACAGAACGGCCCTAAATGACCCCAAATGGCCCCAAATGACCCCAAAAACTGCCCCCAGATCACCTGGGGCACAGAACAGCCCTAAATGGCCCCAAACGGCCCCAAATGGCCCCAGAAACTGCCCCAAGATCACCTGGGGGCAGGAACGGCCCTAAATGACCCCAAATGGCCCCAAATGGCCCCAAATGGCCCCAAAAACTGCCCCCAGATCACCTGGGGCAGGAACGGCCCTAAATGACCCCAAATGGCCCCAAACGGCCCCCAAAACTGCCCCCAGATCACCTGGGGCATAGAATAGTCCTAAATGACCCTAAAGGGCCCCAAATGGCCCCAAATGGCCCCAAAAACTGCCCCCAGATCACCTGGGGCAGGAACGGCCCTAAATGACCCCAAATGGCCCCAAACGACCCCAAAAACTGCCCCCAGATCACCTGGGGCATAGAATAGTCCTAAATGACCCTAAAGGGCCCCAAATGGCCCCAAATGGCCCCAAAACTGCCCTGAGATCACCCAGGGCACAGAACGACCCATCTCTGACCCCATATCTCCCCCCGTGCCCCCATCCCTGACCCCATAACCCCATATCTCCCCCCAAACCCCCATTTCTGGCCCCATACCCCCATCTCTGACCCCATAACCCCCCATACCCCCATCTCTGACCCCATAACCCCCCATACCCCCATCTCTGACCCCATATCTCCCCCCACACCCCCATCTCTGACCCCATAACCCCCCACACCCCCATCTCTGACCCCATAACCCCCACGTACCCCCATCTCTGGTCCCATATCTCCCCCTATAACTCCACCTCTGACCCCATACCTCATCTCTGACCCCAGACCCCCATCTCTGACCCCATAACCCCCACACACCCCCATCTCTGACCCCACATCTCCCCCCATACCCCCATCTCTGCCCCCATATTTCCCCCAACACCCCCATCTCTGACCCCATAATTCTCCCATACCCCCTTCCATAACCCCATTCCCCCATCTCTGACCCCATATCTCCCCCTATAACTCCACCTCTGACCCCATACCGCCATCTTTGACCCCATAACCCCCCATACCCCCATCCCTGACCCCATAACTCCCCCATAACCCCCTTCCACAGCCCCACACCCCCATCTCTGACCCCATAACCCCCCCATAGCCCCATCTTTGACCCCATAACCCTCACATACCCCCATGTCTGACCCCATAACCCCCCATACCCCCATCTCTGACCCCATAACCCCATCTCTGACCCCATAACCCCCCATACCCCCATTCTGACCCCATAACCCCATACCCCCATCTCTTACCCCATATCTCCAATTCCCCCACATCTGACCCCATAACCCTCCCACACCCCCATCTCTGACCCCATATCTCCACTTCCCCCACATCTGACCCCATATCTCCCCCACACCCTCACATCTGACCCCGTAACCCCCCCATACCCCCATCTCTGACCCCATAACCCCCACACACCCCCATCTCTGACCCCATAACCCCCCCATAACCCCCACATCTGACCCCATAACCCTCCCACACCCCCATCTCTGACCCCATAACTCTCCCCTACCCCCTTCCATTACCCCATACCCCCATCTCTGACCCCATAACCCCCACATAACCCCCTTCCACAGCCCCACACCCCCATCTCTGACCCCATATCTCCCCCCACACCCCCACATCTGACCCCATAACCCCCCCACACCCCCACATCTGACCCCATAACCCTCAGATACCCCCATATGTGACCCCATATCTCCCACCACACCCCCATCTCTGACCCCATAACCCCCCCATACCCCCACATCTGACCCCATAACCCTCACATACCCCCATCTCTGACCCCATATCTCCCCCCACACCCCCATCTCTGACCCCATATCTCCAATTCCCCCACATCTGACCCCATAACCCTCACATACCCCCACATCTGACCCCATATCTCCCCCTATTGCCCCACATCTGACCCCATAACCCTCAGATACCCCCACATCTGACCCCGTATCTCCCACCACACCCCCACATCTGACCCCATAACTCTCACATACCCCCATCTCTGACCCCATAACCCCCCCACACCCCCATCTCTGACCCCATATCTCCAATTCCCCCACATCTGACCCCATATCTCCCCCTATTGCCCCACATCTGACCCCATAACCCCCCCAGACCCCCATCTCTGACCCCATAACCCCCACATGTCCCCATCTCTGACCCCATATCTCCCCCTATAACTCCACCTCTGACCCCATACCTCCATCTCTGACCCCATATCCCCATCTTTGACCCCATAACCCTCACATATCCCCATCTCTGACCCCATATCTCCCCCCACACCCCCACATCTGATCCCATAACCCCCCCATACCCTCATCTCTGACCCCATAACCCCCACATAACCCCCTTCCACAGCCCCACACCCCCATCTCTGACCCCATATCTCCCCCTGTAACTTCACCTCTGACCCCATACCCCCATCTTTGACCCCATAACACCCCCACACCCCCATCTCTGACCCCATATCTCCCCCCATACCCCCATCTCTGACCCCATAACCCCCCCATACCCCCACATCTGACCCCATATCTCCCCCTATTGCCCCACATCTGACCCCATAACCCTCACATACCCCCACATCTGACCCCATATCTCCCCCTATTTCCCACATCTGACCCCATAACCCTCACATACCCCCACATCTGACCCCATATCTCCCCCCATACCCCCATCTCTGACCCCATAACCCTCACATACCCCCACATCTGACCCCATATCTCCCCCTATTGCCCCACATCTGACCCCATAACCCTCACATACCCCCACATCTGACCCCATATCTCCCCCTATTTCCCACATCTGACCCCATAACCCTCACATACCCCCACATCTGACCCCATATCTCCCCCCACACCCCCACATCCGACCCCATAACCCCCCAAATCCCCCCCCCCCCCCAACCTGCACGCTGAGGCTGTTGGCCACCACCCCATCCACGATGTCCTCGGCGAAGGGGTCGAAGGTTTTGTCGCGGCGCCGCATGAATTCGGGCTTCAGCAGAAACCCCGAGCGGGCGTTGTACTCAAACAGCCCCAGGTTCAGCTGCATGGGCACGTCTGGGGGGACGGGGGGGGGGTTATGGGGTCAGGTGTGGGTCTGAGATGGGGGTATGGGGTCAGAGGTGGGGGTATGGGGTCAGATGTGGGGTCTGAGATGGGGGTATGGGGTTATGGAAGAGGGTATGGGGTCAGGTGTGGGGTCAGAGATGGGGGTATGGGGTCAGAGGTGGGGGTATGGGGTCAGATAGGGGGTATGGGGTCAGATGTGGGGTCTGAGATGGGGGTATGGGGTTATGGAAGGGGGTATGGGGTCAGAGATGGGGGTAAGGGGTCAGATGTGGGGTCTGAGATGGGGTATGGGGTCAGAGGTGGGGGTATGGGGTCAGATGTGGGGTCTGAGATGGGGGTATGGGGTTATGGAAGGGGGTATGGGGTCAGATGTGGGGGTATGGGGTCAGATGGGGGGTCTGAGATGGGGGTATGGGGTCAGGTGTGGGGTCAGAGATGGGGGTATGGGGCCAGGTGTGGGGTCAGAGATAGGGGTAAGGGGTCAGATGTGGGGTCTGAGATGGGGGTATGGGGTTATGGAAGGGGGTATGGGGTCAGAGGTGGGGGTATGGGGTCAGATGTGGGGTCTGAGATAGGGGTATGGGGTCAGAGGTGGGGGTATGGGGTCAGATGTGGGGTCAGAGATGGGATCAGAGATGGGGGGCAGCACTGTATTGCAATGCCACAGACTGCCGCTAGGGGGCAGCACTGGATGGCAGCACTGGGTGCAATGTTACAGACTGCCGCTAGGGGGCAGCACTGAGTGGCAGCACTGATCGGCAATGCTACGGGGTGCCGCTAGGGGGCAGCACTGGGTGGCAGTTCTATGGACTGCCGCTAGGGGGCAGCACCGGGTGGCAATGCTACGGGGTGCCGCTAGGGGGCAGCACTGAACGGCAATGCTACAGACTGCCGCTAGGGGGCAGCACTGAGTGGCAGCACTGATCGGCAATGCTACGGGCTGCCGCTAGGGGGCAGCATTGTATGGCAATGTTACAGACTGCCGCTAGGGGGCAGCACTGAATGGCAGCACTGTATGGCAATGCTACAGACTGCCGCTAGGGGGCAGCACTGAATGGCAGCGCTATGGGGCAGCGCTATGGGGCGGTTATGGGGCGGTTATGGGGCTGACCGAGGGTCTGGAAGTTGAGGGCGGCCATATGGCAGCCCGCGTTCCAGAAGAGCTGCGGCTGGAAGTTGGAGGAATCCACGCGTGTCCCTTTGGGGTAAACCCGGCTCAGCTGCCTCTTATTGTACCTGGGGGGGGCATTAAGGAGCCACAGCGCCCCACGGGGAGCCCCATAGGGACCCCAAAACCCCATAGGGACACCATATTTCCATAGGGACCCCATCAACCCCATAGGAACCCCATATTCCCATAGGGACACTATAAACCCCATGGGGACCCCAAAATCCCATAGGGACCCCATCAACCCCACTGAGACCCCCAAACCCCATAGGGACCCCAAACCCCATAGGGACCCCATCAACCCCATAGGGACCCCATCAACCCCACTGAGACTCCCAAAGCCCATAGGGACACCATAAATTCCATAGGAACCCCATAAACTCCACTGAGACCCCCAAACCCCATTGGGACTCCAAAACCCCACAGGGACCCCATCAACCCCATAGGGACCTCATAAATCCCATAGGGACCCCCCCATATTCCCATAGGATCTCCATAACCACACAGGGAACCCCCCAGGGACCCCAAAACCCCATAAGAACCCCATATCCCCACAGGGACCCCCAAACCCCATAGGGATCCCATCAACCCCATAGGAACCCCATAAACCCCACTGGTACCTTCACGCCCCATAGGGATCCCATAAACCCCATAGGGACCCCATCAACCCCACTGAGAGCCCCAAAACCCCACAGGGACCTCAAAACCCCCACTGGGACCCCATTAACCCTATAGGGACCCCATTAACACCAGAGGGACCCCCAAACCCTATAGGGACCCCATAAACCCTATAGGGACCCTATTAACCCCACAGGGACCCCCAAACCCCATAGGGACCCCATAAACCCCAAACCCATCTTTGGGGTCCCTCTCTTTTTAGGGTCCCCCCATATTTTAGTGTCCCTGTTTTTGGGGTTCCCCCAATATTTTGGGGTCCGCCCAATTTTGGGGTCTTGCCCATATTTTGGGGTCCATCCCCTCTTGGATCCCCCCGCCCATTTTTGGGGTCCCTCTCTTTTTAGGGTCGTCGCCCCCCCCCCACATTTTGGTGTCTCTCTTTTTGGGATTCCCCCCATATTTTGGGGTCCCCCTCCATTTTGGGGTTTTTCCCATGTTTTGGGGCTTCCCCCCTTATTTTTTGGGGTCACCCCCCCATTTTTTGGGGTCACTCCCCCCCATTTTTTGGGGTCACCCCCCCATTTTTTGGGATACTCGACGAACTCAATGGGGCTCTTTGTGAGCTGCTCCAAGCCTTTGGTCTCCACGAAGGACGACATCTCGAAGGCTTTGTCCCGCTCTGCAGACCCCAAAAACAGCAGCGTTACCCCAAAACCCCATAGGAAACCCCAAAAACCCAGAGGAAACCCCAAAATCCCAAAGGAAACCCCAAAATCCCATAGGGAGCATCAAAAACCCATAGGGAGACCCAAAACCCCATAGGAAACCCCAAAAACCCAGAGGAAACCCCAGAAACCCATAGGGAGCATCAAAAACCCATAGGGAGACCCAAAACCCCATAGGAAACCCCAAAACCCAGAGGAAACCCCAGAAACCCATAGGGAGCATCAAAAACCCATAGGGAGACCCAAAACCCCATAGGAAACCCCAAAATCCCAAAGGAAACCCCAAAAACCCAGAGGAAACCCCAAAATCCCAAAGGAAACCCCAAAATCCCATAGGGAGCATCAAAAACCCATAGGGAGAACCAAAACCCCATAGGAAACCCCAAAACCCCATAGGAAACCCCCAAAACCCAGAGGAAACCCCAAAAACCCATAGGGAGCATCAAAAACCCACAGGGAGACCCCATAGGAAACCCCAAAATCCCATGGAGAAATGAAAAACCCACAAGGGAGCCCCAAAACACCATAGGAAATCCCAAAATCCCATAGGAACCCCCAAAAACCCATAGGGAACCCCAAAATGCCATAGGAAAGCTCAAAATCCCATAGGGAGCATCAAAAACCCATAGGGAGACCCAAAACCCCATAGGAAACCCCAAAATCCCATAGGGAGCATCAAAATCCCATAGGGAGCCCCAAAACCCCATAGGAAACCCCAAAATCCCATAGGGAGCATCAAAATCCCATAGGAAACCCCAAAAACCCAGAGGAAACCCCAAAATCCCAAAGGAAACCCCAAAATCCCACAGAGGAACCCAAAAACCCATAGGGGACACCAAAATCCCAAAGGAAACCCCAAAATCCCATTGGGAGCACCAAAACCCCATAGGCAACCCCAAAATCCCATAGGAAACCCCAAAATCCCACAGGGAAACCCAAAACCCATAGGGAACCCCAAAAACCCAGAGAAAACCCCAAAATCCCATAGAGAGCATGAAAAACCCATTGGGAGCCCCAAAATCCCAAAGGAAACCCCAAAATCCCATAGGGAGCATCAAAAACCCATAGGGAGACCCAAAATCCCATAGGAAACCCCAAAACCCCATAGGAAACCCCAAAAACCCAGAGAAAACCCCGAAAACCCAGAAGAAACCCCAAAATCCCAAAGGAAACCCCAAAATCCCAAAGGAAACCCCAAAAACCCATAGGGAGCATCAAAAACCCACAGGGAGACCCCATAGGAAACCCCAAAATCCCATGGAGAAATGAAAAACCCACAAGGGAGCCCCAAAACACCATAGGAAACCCCAAAACCCCATAGGAAACCCCAAAACCCCATAGGAAACCCCAAAAACCCAGAGGAAACCCCAAAATCCCATAGGAAGCATCAAAAACCCATAGGGAGACCTAAAACCCCATAGGAAACCCCAAAATCCCATAGAGAGCATGAAAAACCCACAAGGAAGCCCCAAAACCCCATAGGAAACCCCAAAATCCCATAGGAAACCCCAAAAACCCAGAGGAGACCCCAAAATCCCAAAGGAAACCCCAAAACCCCATAGAGAGCATGAAAAGCCCACAAGGGAGCCCCAAAACCCCATAGGAAACCCCAAAATCCCATAGGGATCACCAAAACCCCATAGGGAAACCCCAAACCCCCCAAATCCCATAGGGAATCCCAAAAATCCCATATGGGACCTAGAAGCCCAAAGGGAATCCCAAAACCCCATAGGGGACCCCAAACTCCCCCCACCCATAAGTGCCCCAAACCCCATAATTGACCCCCCCACCCCATAAGTGCCCCCAGCCCCATAGGGCCCCCATCCCTACAGTGATCCCAAACCCTATAGAGGTCCTCCAGCCCTATAAGTGCCCCCAAACCCCATAAGTGACACCCCCACCCCATAAGTGCCCCCAGCCCCATAGGGCCCCCATCCCCACAGTGATCCCAAACCCTATAGAGGTCCTCCAGCCCCATAAGTGACCCCCGCCCCATAAGTGCCCCCCAGACCCCATAAGTGCCCCCAGACCCCATAAGTGACCCCCCCCATAGGTGTCCCCCAGACCCCATAAGTGCCCCCAAACCCCATAAGTGATCCCCCACCCCATAAGTGCCCCCAGCCCCATAGGACCCTCATCACCCAGTGACCCCAAACCCTATAAAGGTTCTCCAACCCCATAAGTGCCCCCCACCCCATAAGTGACCCCCAGACCCCATAAGTGACCCCCAACCCCATAAGTGCCTCCAGCCCCATAGGACCCCCAGCACCATAGGAGACCCCCCACCCTATAAATGCCCCCCAGACCCCATAAGTGCCCCCAGACCCCATAAGTGCCCCCAAACCCCATAAGTGCCCCCCGCCCCATAAGTGCCCCCAGACCCCATAAGTGCCCCCCAGACCCCGTAAGTGCCCCCCACCCCATAAGTGACCCCCCCACCCCATAAGTGCCCCCCAGACCCCATAAGTGCCCCCCAACCCCATAGGGACCCCCAGCCCCATAGGACCCCCAGCACCATAGGAGACCCCCCACCCTATAAATGCCCCCTAGACCCCATAAGTGCCCCCAAATCCCATAAATGACCCCCCGCCCCATAGGGACCCGCCAGCTCCATAGGACTCCCGGCCCCATAAGAGACCCCCCACCCCATAAGTGCCCCCAAACCCCATAAGTGCCCCCCGCCCCATAAGTACCCCCCAGACCCCATAAGTGCCCCCAAACCCCATAAGAGACCCCCCACCCCATAAGTGACCCCCCACCCCATAGGGACCCCCAGCCCCATAGGACTCCCAGCCCCATAAGAGACCCCCCACCCCATAAGTGCCCCCAAACCCCATAGGTGCCCCCCAGACCCCATAAGTGCCCCCAGCCCCATAGGACCCCCATCACCCAGTGACCCCAAACCCCATAAGCGCCCCCCAGACCCCATAAGCGCCCCCAGCCCCATAGGACCCCCATCACCCAGTGACCCCAGACCCCATAAGCGCCCCCCAGACCCCATAAGCGCCCCCAGCCCCATAGGACCCCCATCACCCAGTGACCCCAGACCCCATAAGCGCCCCCCAGACCCCATAAGTGCCCCCAGCCCCATAGGACCCCCATCACCCAGTGACCCCAAACCCCATAAGCGCCCCCCAGACCCCATAAGCGCCCCCCAGACCCCATAAGCGCCCCCCAGCCCCACAGGTCCCCCGCGCACTGCAGGCAGCGCCGAAGGACTTGAACTTGACGGGCTCCACGTAGTTGACCAGCGTCGACATCTCCTCGCTCGCCCGCACCTCGCTGCTCGCCGTGCCCTGCAGCACCCCAAAAACCCCATAGGGAGCCCAAAAACCCCACACGGGGACCCAAAACCCCATAGGGAGCCCAAAAACCCCACACGGGGACCCGAAACCCCATAGCGGGACCTGAAACCCCGTAGCGGGACCAAAAATCCCATACGGGGACCCAAAGCTCCATAGCGGGACCAAAAATCCCATAGGGGGACCCGAAACCCCATAGGGGGACCCGAAACCCCACTGGGAGCCCAAAATCCCACACGGGGACCCTAAACCCCATAGGGGGACTCGAAACCCCATAGGGAGCCCAAAAATCCCATACGGGGACCCTAAACCCCATAGCGGGACCCAAAACCCCATAGCGGGACCAAAATCCCACACGGGGACCCTAAACCCCATAGCGGGACCTGAAACCCCACTGGGGGCCCAAAATCCCACACGGGGACCCTAAACCCCATAGCGGGACCCGAAACCCCATAGCGGGACCAAAAATCCCATACGGGGACCCAAAAACCCCAGAGGGAGCCCAAAAATCCCACACGGGGACCCGAAACCCCATAGCGGGACCTGAAACCCCGTAGCGGGACCAAAAATCCCATACGGGGACCCAAAGCTCCATAGCGGGACCAAAAATCCCATAGGGGGACCCGAAACCCCATAGGGGGACCCGAAACCCCACTGGGAGCCCAAAATCCCACACGGGGACCCTAAACCCCATAGGGGGACTCGAAACCCCATAGGGAGCCCAAAAATCCCATACGGGGACCCTAAACCCCATAGCGGGACCCAAAACCCCATAGCGGGACCAAAATCCCACACGGGGACCCTAAACCCCATAGCGGGACCCAAAACCCCATAGCGGGACCAAAATCCCACACGGGGACCCTAAACCCCATAGCGGGACCTGAAACCCCACTGGGGGCCCAAAATCCCACACGGGGACCCTAAACCCCATAGCGGGACCCGAAACCCCATAGCGGGACCAAAAATCCCATACGGGGACCCAAAAACCCCAGAGGGAGCCCAAAAACCCCACACGGGGACCCAAAACCCCATAGCGGGACCTGAAACCCCGTAGCGGGACCAAAAATCCCATACGGGGACCCAAAGCTCCATAGCGGGACCAAAAATCCCATAGGGGGACCCGAAACCCCATAGGGGGACCCGAAACCCCACTGGGAGCCCAAAATCCCACACGGGGACCCTAAACCCCATAGGGGGACTCGAAACCCCATAGGGAGCCCAAAAATCCCATACGGGGACCCTAAACCCCATAGCGGGACCCAAAACCCCATAGCGGGACCAAAATCCCACACGGGGACCCTAAACCCCATAGCGGGACCCAAAACCCCATAGCGGGACCAAAATCCCACACGGGGACCCTAAACCCCATAGCGGGACCTGAAACCCCACTGGGGGCCCAAAATCCCACACGGGGACCCTAAACCCCATAGCGGGACCCGAAACCCCATAGCGGGACCAAAAATCCCATACGGGGACCCAAAAACCCCAGAGGGAGCCCAAAAACCCCACACGGGGACCCAAAACCCCATAGCGGGACCTGAAACCCCGTAGCGGGACCAAAAATCCCATACGGGGACCCAAAGCTCCATAGCGGGACCAAAAATCCCATAGGGGGACCCGAAACCCCATAGGGGGACCCGAAACCCCACTGGGAGCCCAAAATCCCACACGGGGACCCTAAACCCCATAGGGGGACTCGAAACCCCATACGGGGACCCAAAAACCCCAGAGGGAGCCCAAAAACCCCACACGGGGACCCTAAACCCCATAGGGGGACCAAAAATCCCATACGGGAACACAAAACCCCATAGGGGGACCCAAAACCCCATAGCGGGACCAAAAATCCCATACAGGGACCCAAAATCCCATAGTGGGACCAAAAACCCCACACGGGGACCCAAAACCCCATAGCGGGACCTGAAACCCCGTAGCGGGACCAAAAATCCCATACGGGGACTCAAAGCTCCATAGCGGGACCAAAAATCCCATAGGGGGACCCGAAACCCCATAGGGGGACCCGAAACCCCACTGGGAGCCCAAAATCCCACACGGGGACCCTAAACCCCATAGGGGGACCCAAAACCCCATAGCAGGACCTGAAACCCCATAGCGGGACCAAAAATCCCATACAGGCACCCAAAACCCCATAGTGGGACCAAAAATCCCACACGGGGACCCAAAACCCCATAGGGGGATCCAAAACGCCATAGCAGGACCCAAAACCCCATGGAGGGACCCTAAAAACCCCATAGGGGGACCCAAAACCCCATAGCGGGACCAAAAACCCCACACGGGGACCCAAAACCCCATAGGGGGACCCGAAACCGCATAGTGGGACCAAAAACCCCAAAGGGGGACCCAAAACCCCATAGAGGGACCAAAAATCCCATAAGGGGACCCTAAACCCCATAGGGGGATGCAAAACCCCATAGAATACCCTAAAAACACCATAGAGAAACCAAAAATCCCACAGAGGGACACAAAACCCCATAGGGGGACCCAAAACCCCATAGCGGGACCAAAAATCCCATAGGGGGACCCTAAAGCCCATAGGGGGACCCAAAGCCCCATAGGAGTCCCTAAAAACCCCATAGCGGGACCAAAAATCCCATAGAGGGACAAAAAATCCCATAGACGGCCCTAAACCCCATAGGAGGCCCTAAAAACCTCATAGCCCCCCAAAACCCCATAGGACCCCCAAAAACCCCATAAGCCCCCTCAAGCCCTATAGGAACCCCCAAAAACCCCATAGCCCCCCAAAACCCCATAGGATCTCAAAGACCCCCCCTAAACCCCATAGGACCTCAAAAACCCCATAGGACCCCAAACCTATAAGACCCCGCCCACCCCATAGCTTCCCCAAAACCCCATAGGACCCCCAAAAACCCCATAGGACCCCAAAACCCCATAGGACCCCAAAAACCCCATAACCCCCTCAAGCCCTACAGGAACTCCCAAACCCCATAAGACCCCGAACCTATAAGACCCCCCCACCCCATAGAACCCCAAAAACCCCATAGGACCCCAGAAACCCCATAGGACCCCCCAAAACCCCATAGGACCCCAAAACCCCATAGGACCCCAAAAACCCCATAACCCCCTCAAGCCCTACAGGAACTCCCAAACCCCATAAGACCCCGAACCTATAAGACCCCCCCACCCCATAGAACCCCAAAAACCCCATAGGACCCCAAAAACCCCATAGCCCCCCCCCAAAACCCCATAGGACCCAAAGACCCCACAGGACCCCAAAAACCCCATAACCCCCTCAAGCCCTACAGGAACTCCCAAACCCCATAAGACCCCAAACCTATAAGACCCCCCCACCCCATAGAACCCCAAAAACCCCATAGGACCCCAGAAACCCCACAGGACCCCCCAAAAAACCCATAGGACCCCAAAGACCCCACAGGACCCCCCAAAACCCCATAGGACTTCAAAAACCCCAAGGTCCCATAGGGGAACCAAAACCCTATAAAGAGCCCCAAAAACCCCATAGGGGGCCCTAAAATCCCATAGGGGGCCCTATATCCCATAGGGGAACCAAAACCCTATAAAGAGCCCCAAAAACCCCATAGGGGACCCAAAACCCCATAGAGGCCCTAAGAACCCCATAGGGGAACCAAAAATCCCATAGAGGGCCCAAAAATCCTGTATGATCCCCTAAACTCCATAGGACCTCAAAAATCCCATAGGACCCCAAACCTATAAGACCCCACCCACCCCATAGCTTCCCCAAAACCCCATAGGACCCCCAAAAACCCCATAGGACCCCAAAACCCCATAGGACCCCAAAAACCCCATAACCCCCTCAAGCCCTACAGGAACTCCCAAACCCCATAAGACCCCAAACCTATAAGACCCCCCTACCCCATAGAATCCCAAAAACCCCATAGGACCCCAAAAACCCCACAGGACCCCCAAAAACCCCATAGGACCCCAAAAACCCCACAGGACCCCCAAAAACCCCACAGCCCTCCCAAAACCCATAGGACGTCAAAAACCCCATAGAACCCCCAAAAACCCCATATGATCCCCTAAACCCCATAGGACCTCAAAAACCCCATAGGATCCCAAACATATAAGACCTCCACCACCCCATAGAACCCCAAAAACCCCACAGCACCCCAAAAACCCCACAGGACCCCAAAAACCCCATAGCCCCCCAAAAACCCCATAGGATCCCAAAGACCCCCCAGAACCCCATATGATCCTCTAAACCCCACAGCACCTCAAAAACCCCATAGGACCCCAAACCTATAAGACCTCCCCCACCCCAAAGAACCCCAAAAACCCCACAGGAGCCCAAAAACCCCACAGGACCCCAAAAACCCCATAACCCACCTCCTCCCCCGTGGGTTTCCTCATTTCGGGGTCGTCCTCCTCCTCCTCCTCACTCTCAGCCTCGCGGTCTGGGGGCGACCCCAAAGATTTTAGGGACCCCCCTCCGTGACCCCATAACCCCCTGGTGTGACCCCATAACACCCCCGTGACCCCATAACCCCCCCGTGACCCCAAATCCCACCCCAATACCTCATAAATGCCATGTGACCCCATAACTCCCCCATGACCCCAAAACCCCATGTGACCCCATAACTCCCTCATGTGACCCCATAATCCCTCCATGACCCCATAACCCCCCCATGACCCCAAAACCCCATGTGACCCCATAACCCCATGCGACCCCATAATCCCATGACCCCATAACTCCCCCATGTGACCCCATAACCCCATGCGACCCCATAACCCCCTCATGACCCCATAACCCCATGTGATCCCATAACCCCCCGTGACCCCATAACCCCATGTGACCCCATAGCCCCCCCGTGACCCCAAAACCTCATGTGACCCCATAACCCCCCCATGTGACCCCATAACCCTATGTGACCCCATAAGCCCCCATAACCCCTTGACCCCATAACCCCCTCATGACCCCATAACCCCCTCCATGTGACCCCATAACCCCCCCATGACCCCAAAACCCCATGTAACCCCATAACCCCATGCGACCCCATAACCCCCCCATAATCCCAAAACCCCATGTGACCCCATAACCCCTCCATGACCCCAAATCCCCCTTGTGTGACCCTATAACCCCATGAGACCCCATAACCCCCCCGTGACCCCAAAACCCCATGTGACCCCATAACCCCATGTGACCCCATAACCCCTCCATGACCCCATAACCCCTCCATGACCCCATAACTCCCTTGTGTGACCCCATAACTCCCCCATGTGACCCCATAATCCCCCCATGACCCCATAACCCCTCCATGATCCCATAACCCCATGTGACCCCATAACCCCCTCATATGACCCTATAACCCCATAACCCCATGTGACCCCATAACTCCCCCATGACCCCATGTAACCCCATAACCCCCTCATGTGACCCCATAATCCCCCATGACCCCAAAACCCCATGTGACCCCATAACCCCCCCATAACACCATGTGATCCCGTAACCCCATGTGACCCTATAACCCCCCCATGTGACCCCATAACCCCCCCATGACCCTATAACCCCCCCATGTGACCCCATAACCCCGTGATCCCATAACCCCCATGTGACCCCATAACCCCTTGTGACCCCATAATCCCCCCATGACCCCATAACCCCCCCGTGACCCCATAACCCCCCCATGACCCCAAAACCCCATGTGACCCCATAACCCCTTCATATGACCCTATAACCCCATAACCCCATGTGATCCTATAGCCCCCCATGACCCCATAATCCCATGTAACCCCATAACCCCCTCATGTGACCCCATAACCCCCCCATGACCCCATAATCCCCCCATATGACCCCATAACCCCCACATGATCCCAAATCCCACCCCATAACCCCTATGTGACCCCATAAGCCCCCATAACCCCGTGATCCCATAGCCCCTATGTGACCCCACAACCCCATGTGACCCCAAATCTTCCCCACGACCCCATAACCCTGTGACCCCCATAACCCCATAACCCCCACGTGACCCCATAACTCCCCATGATCCCAGAACCCCATTACCCTATAACCCCAATGGGACCCCGTTATCCCATGTGACCCCAAATCCCACCCCATGACCCCATAACCCCCACATGACCCCATAACCCACTCCATAACCCCCTAACCCCATAACCCACCCCATAACCCCGTATCCCTCCCCATAACCCCATATCCCATCTTGTAACCCCACACCCCATATAACCCCATAACCCCAAACCCCATATCTGACCCCATAACCGCGTATGTTACCCCATAGCCCCATATGTGACCCCATATCTGACCCCATAACCCCATATGTGACCCCATAACCCCATACCTGACCCCATAATCCCATATGTGACTCCATGACCCCATATCTGACCCCATGACCCCATCTCACCCCATAACCCCATATGTGACCCCATAGCCCCATATCTGACCTCATGACCCCATATCTCACCCCATAACCCCATATTTGACCCCATGACCCCATATCTCACCCCATAGCCCTGTATCTGACCCCATAACCCCATATAACCCCCTAACCCCATATCCGACCCCATGACCCCATATTTGACCCCATGACCCCATATTCGACCCCATGACCCCATAACTCCATATCTGACCCCATGACCCCATAGCTGACCCCATGACCACATATCCGACCCCATAACCCCACATGTGACCCCATAGCCCCATACCTGACCCCATGACCCCATATCCGACCCCATAACCCCTTATCTGACCCCATGACCCCATAGCTGACCCCATGACCCCATATCTGACCCCATGACCCCATATCTGACCCCATAACCCCATAGCTGACCCCATGACCCCATATCCGACCCCATAACCCCACATGTGACCCCATAACCCCACATGACCCCATAACCCCATATCTGACTCCATGCCCCCATATCTGACCCCATAACCCCATAGCTGACCCCATGACCCCATAGCTGACCCCATAACCCCAGATGACCCCATAACCCCCTATCTGACCCCATAACCCCGTATCTGACGCCATGACCCCATAGCTGACCCCATGACCCCATATCCGACCCCATAACCCCACACGACCCCATAACCGCGTGACCCCACAGCTCACCGATGGACTTTCGGGGTTCTCCCAACTTTTGGGGTCGCTCGTCTCCATTTGGGGTCGGGGGGGGCAGCGCAGCGTCGGGGGGGTCTGCAGGGGGTTATGGGGTCAGATACGGGGTTATGGGGTCAGATATAGGGTCCGATACGGGGTTATGGGGTCAGATATAGGGTTATGGGGTTATGGGGTTATATGGGGTTATGGGGTTATATGGGGTTATGGGGTCAGATATAGGGTTATGGGGTCAGATATAGGGTTATGGGGGTTATGGGGTTATATGGGGTTATGAGGTTATATAGGGTTATGAGGTTATATGGGGTTATGGGGTTATGGGGTTATATGGGGTTATGGGGTTATATGGGGTTATGGGGTCAGATATAGGGTTATGGGGTTATGGGGTTATATGGAGTTATGGGGTTATATGGGGTTATGGGGTCAGATATAGGGTTATGGGGTTATGGGGTTATATGGGGTTATGGGGTTATATGGGGTTATGGGGTCACATATAGGGTTATGCAGTCAGATATAAAATTATGGGGTTACAGGGTTATATGGGCTTATGGGGTCAGATATAGGGTCAGATATGGGGTTATGGGGTCAGATATAGGGTCCGACATGCGGTTATAGGGTCAGATATAGGGTCAGATATGGGGTTATGGGGTTATGGGGTCAGATATGGGGTTATGAGGTCAGATAAAGGGTTATGGGGTTATGGGGTCAGATATAGGATCAGATATGGGGTTATGGGGTCAGATAGGGGGTTATGGGGTTATGGGATCAGATATAGGGTCAGATATGGGGTTATGGGGTTATATGGGGTTATGGGGTCAGATATGGGGTTATGGAGTTATGGGGTCAGATAGGAGGTTACGGGGTTAGATATAGGGTCTGATATGGGGTTATGGGGTTATATGGGGTTATGGGGTGAGATATAGGGTTATGGGGTGAGATATAGGGTTATGGGGTTATATGGGGCTATGGGATCAGATACGGGGTTATGGGGTCAGATACGGGGTTATGGGGCTCTATGGGGCTATGGGGTCAGATATGGGGTTATGGGGTCAGTTATGGGGTTATAGGGTCAGTTATGGGGTTATCGGGTTATATCGGGCTATGGAGTTATGGGGTCAGATACAGGGTTATGGGGTTATGTGGGGTTATGGGGACAGATATGGGGTTATGGGGTTACAGGGTTATATGTGGTTATGGGGTCAGATATGGGGTTACGGGGTTATATGGGGTCATGGGGTTATATTGGGTGTGGGATTATGGGACGGGATATGGGGTTATAGGATGGGATATGGGGTTATGGGGTGGGATATGGGGTTATAGGATGGGATATGGGGTTATGGGGTGGGATATGGGGTTATAGGATGGGATATGGGGTTATGGGGTGGGATATGGGGTTATGGGGTGGGATATGGGGTTATAGGATGGGATATGGGGTTATGGGGTGGGATATGGGGTTATGGGGTGGGATATGGGGTTATAGGATGGGATATGGGGTTATGGGGTGGGATATGGAGTTGGGGGGGATGTGGGGTTATGGGGTTATGAGTTTATGGGGTTACGGGCTTATGAGGTTATGGGGTTATTGAGTTATGGGGTTATGGGGTTACAGTGTTATGGGGCTGGTTATAGGGTTATGGGGTTATAGGATTATGGGATGGGTTATGAGGTTATGGGGCTATGGGGTTATAGGATTATAGGGTTACAAGGTTTTAGTGTTACAGGGTTATAGGATTATAGGGTTACAAGGTTATAGAGCTACAGAATTATAGGGTTATAGAGTTACATGGTTACAAGGTTATAAGCTTATGGGGTTATAGGGTTACAGGGTTATAGGGTTATAGGATTATAGAACTATAGGGTTATAGCGTTACAGGGTTATAGGGTTACAAGTTTATAGGGTTACAGGGTTATAGGGTTACAGGCTTATAAGATCACAGGGTTATAAGATTACAGGGTTACAGCGTTATAGGATTATAGGTTTACAGGGTCATAGGGTTACAGAATTACAGGGTTATAGGATTATAGGATTACAGGATTACAGGGTTATAGGATTATAGGGTCACATGGTTATAGGATTACAGGTCTGCAGGGTTATAGAGTTATAGGATTACAGAGTTACAGGTCTATAAAGTTACAGGTCTATAGGATTACAGGGTCACAGGTCTGTAGGGTCACAGGTCTGTAGGGTCACAGGTCTATAGGATTACAGATCTATAGGGTCACAGAGCCATAGGGTGCCAGGAGTGCCGTACCGTCGTTGTGGCCGGGCTCATTGGGCCGCCGCCGCTGGGGGGCGCTGTCGGCGGAGGCTCCGCCGGCGGCGGGGGGGGGCGGCGCTCCGGGCTGGGGTCGCGGCCGCCGCTTTTTGTTCTTAATGAGGATCCGGCCGCGCAGCTCCTCGGGGCTCGGCAGCGGGACGCCGGGCTGCAGCTGCGTCGGGGGGGGGAAGGGGTTAAAAATGGCCAACGGGCCCCAAAACGGCCCCAATTCACCCCAAAACCCCAAAGCTAATGACGCCAATCTCCAGTGATCCCAAACCCCCCCCGATGACCCCAATCCCCGATGGCCCAATGACCCCAAACCCCAATGACCCCAATTGCCCCCCATGACCCCAACGCCCCCAAATCCCAATGATCCCAATGCCCCCCAATGACCCCCAATGACCCCAAACCCCAATGGTTCCCAATGACCCCAAATGGCCCCAAACCCCAATGACCCCCAATGACCCCAAACCCCAATGGTTCCCAATGACCCCAAATGACCCCAAACCCCAATGCCCCCAATGACCCCAATGCCCCCAAATCCCAATGACCGCAATGACCCCCAATGACCCCAATTGCCCCCAATGACCCCAATTCCCCCCAATGACCCCAACGCCTCCAAGTCCCAATGACCCCAATGCCCCCCAATGACCCCAGTCCCCAATGCCCCCCAATGACACCATTTCCCCCCAATGCCCCCAAATCCCAATGACCCCCAATGCCCCCCAATGACCCCTATGTCCCCAAATCCCAATGACCCCCAGTGACCCCAATGCCCCCAAATCCCAATGACCCCAATGACCCCAAACCCCAATGACCCCAATGACCCCAATTGCCCCCAATTGCCCCCAATGACCCCAATTGCTCCCAATGATCCCAATGCCTCCAAATCCCAATGATCCCAATGCCCCCCAATGACCCCTATGCCCCCAAATCCCAATGACCCCAATGACCCCAAATGACTCCAAACCCCAATGACCCCCACTGACCCCAATGACCCCAATTCCCCCCAATGGCTCCAACGCCCCCAAATCCCAATGACCCCAATGCCCCCCAATGACCTCTATGCCCCCAAATCCCAATGACCCCCAATGACCCCCAATGACCCCAATGACCCCCAATGACCTCTATGCCCCCAAATCCCAATGACCCCCAATGACCGCCAATGACCCCAATGACCCCCAATGACCTCTATGCCCCCAAATCCCAATGACCCCCAATGACCCCCAATGACCCCAATGCCCCCAAGTCCACAATGGCCCCCAATGACTCCAATGACCCCAAACCCCCATGCCCCCCAATGACCCCATTTCCCCCCTATGTCCCCAAACCCCAATGACCCCCACCTGACCCCACTGACCCCACTGACCCCACGACCCCTCGGGCTCACCGGATATTTGTCCAGCGGCTGCAGCAGCAGCGCCTCCCCGAAGGTGGAGCGGCAGTAATCCGCCATCTTGGCCTGCTGCTTCGCTCTGCCACCAGGGGGCGCAACCGAGTCAGTGGGGCAACGGGGGGCAATGGGGTCAATGGGGTCATGGGGGGTAATGGGGAAATGGGTCATTAGGGGTTATTGGGGGTCAATGGGGGTCAATGGGGCCATGGGGGGTAATGGGGGAATGGGGTCATTAGGGGTTATTGGGGGTTACTGGGGGTCAATGGGGCCATGGGGGGTAATGGGGGAATGGGGTCATTAGGGGTTATTGGGGGTCAATGGGGGTCAATGGGGTCATGGGGGGTAATGGGAGAATGGGGTCAATGGGGGTCAATGGGGCCATGGGGGGTAATGGAGGAATGGGGTCATTAGGGGTTATTGGGGGTTATTGGGGGTCAATGGGGTCATGGGGGGTAATGGGAGAATGGGGTCAATGGGGGTCAATGGGGCCATGGGGGGTAATGGGGGAATGGGGTCATTAGGGGTTATTGGGGGTTACTGGGGGTCAATGGGGTCATGGGGGGTAATGGGAGAATGGGGTCAATGGGGGTCAATGGGGCCATGGGGGGTAATGGAGGAATGGGGTCACTAGGGGTTATTGGGGGTTATTGGGGGTCAATGGGGTCATGGGGGGTAATGGGAGAATGGGGTCAATGGGGGTCAATGGGGCCATGGGGGGTAATGGGGGAATGGGGTCATTAGGGGTTATTGGGGGTTACTGGGGGTCAATGGGGTCATGGGGGGTAATGAGAGAATGGGGTCAATGGGGGTCAATGGGGCCATGGGGGGTAATGGAGGAATGGGGTCATTAGGGGTTATTGGGGGTTATTGGGGGTCAATGGGGGAATGGGGGGAATGAGGGTCAATGGGGGTCAATGGGGGTCAATGGGATCAATGGGGTCAATAGGGGGAATGGGGGTCAATGGGGGTCAATGAGGTCATGGGGGGGAATGGGGAATGGGGTAATGGGGGCATTGGGGTCAATGGGGTCAATGGGGGTCAATAGGGGGGAATGGGGATCAACAGTATAATGGGGGTCAATGGGGCATTGGGGGTCAATGGGTGAATGGGGGTCAATGGGGGGAATGGGGGGGATGGGGGTCAATGGGGATCAATGGGAGTCAGTAGGGGGAATGGGGGTCAATGGGGTCATGGGGGGTAATGGGGAATGGGGTAATGGGGGCATTGGGGTCAATAGGGTCATTGGGGTCAATGGGGGGAATGGGGGTCAAAGGGGTCATGGGGGTAATGGGGAATGGGGTAATGGGGGCATTGGGGTCAATGGGGTCGTGGGGGTAATGGGGTCATGGGGGTCCATCGGAAAATGGGTGGAATGGAGGTCATTGGGGGTCAATGGGCATCAATGGGGGTCAATGGGGTCGTGGGGGGGATGGGGGTCAATGGGGGGCAATAGGGGGCAATGGGGGAATGGGGTCAATTGGGGTCAATTGGGGGGAATGGGGACACTGGGGGTAATAGGGGAGTGGGGGAATGGGATTATTGGGGTCATTGGGGTCAGTGGAGTCATTAGGATCATTTGGGGGCATTGGGGTAAATGGGGCCTCTATGTAGATAATATGGGGCATTGGGGTCACATTGGGGTAATGGGGACAATGGGGTCTCTATGGGGATAATGGGGTCTCTATGGGACACTGGGATCTTTATGGGGTCAATGGGGTTTCTATGGGGACACTGGGGCCACACTGGGATTTCTATGGGGCAATGGGGTCTTTATGGGAACATTGGGGTCTCTATACGACAATGGGGTCCCTACGGGGCATTGGGGTCTGTACGGGGACAATGGGGTCGCACTGGGGTCTGTATGGGGACAATGGGGACAGCGGGGGTGTGGGGGGTCCGGGTGTGCTTTTGGGGTGGGTTTGGGGTATTTGGGGCGCTCACGAGTCCACGTGGTTCTCGAAGGACAGGATGACGGGATATGGGGACGTCTTGAAGGCGCTCTCTGCAATGGCCTCAATCACCTCCTGGGTTATGGGGTTGTGGGGTCAGCGGGGTCAGTGGTGTCAGCAGCGTCAATGGGGTCATTGGGTCAGTGGGGGCAATGGGGACATTGGGCCAATGGGGTCAGTAGGGGCAATGGGGTCAGCGGGGGTCAATGGGGACATTGGGGTCAGTGGGGGCAATGGGGACATTGGGGTCAGTGGGGTCAGTGGGGGGCAATGGGACATTGGGGTCAATGGGGTCAGGGGGGCAATGGGGTCATTGGGGTCAGTGGGGGCAATGGGGACATTGTGGTCAGTGGGGGTCAGTAGGGGCAATGGGGACATTGGGGTCAATGGGGTCATTGGGGTCACTGGGGCAATGGGGACATTGGGGTCAACGGGGTCAGTGGGGGTCAGCGGGGACATTGGGGTCAATTGGGACACTGTGGTTTATGGGGTCACTGAGGGTAATGGGGACATTGGGGTCACCTGAAGGGGATTTCAGTGGCTGCAGAGACCCTATAGGGGCTATAGGGTCTGGGGGGGGTCCTATGGGGTCCTATGGGTATTATGGGGTCTGGGGGAGTCCTGGAGGGTCCTATGGGGTCCTATGGGATCCAGGAGGTCCTATGGGGGCCCTATGGGATTATGGGCTCTGGGGGGTGCTAGGGGGGTCCTATGGGGTCCTATGGGATCCAGGAGGTCCTATGGGGCCCTATAGGTATTATGGGGTCTGGGGGGGTCATGAGGGGGGGTCCTATGGGGTTCTATGGGAGGTTCTAAGGGGTCCCTCTGGGGATCTTATGGGGTCCGGGGTGGTTCTCTGAGGATCCTATAGGATCCAGGGGGTCCTATGGGGTCCCTATGGGTACTATGGGGTCTGGGGGGGGTCCCTATGGGGTTGCTAAGGGGTCCCTATGGGGTTGCTATGGGGTCTGGGGGGGGTTCATGGGGGTTCTATGGGGTCCCTATGGGTGCTATAGGGTTTGGGGGATGCTTATGGGATTCTATGGGGTTCTACGGGGTCCCTATGGGGGGTCCTATGGAGCCTGGAGGGTTCTATGGGATCTGGGGGGGGTCCTACGGGGTCCCTATGGGGCGGGGGCCATTTTGGGGCCATTTGGGTGATATTTTAAGGGGTTTTTTTGGGGGGTGGAGGGTGACCTTGAAGGGGAACTCATTGGCCATGGTGACCCTATGGGTGCACTATGCGGGTCCCTATAGGGTCCCTATGGGTTCTATGGGGTCCCTATGGGAATCTATGAGGCGGGGGCCGTTTTGGGCCGTTGGGGTGATTTTTTGGGGTTTTTTTTTTGGGGTGGGGGGTGACCTTGAAGGGGATCTCATTGGCCATGGTGACCCTATGGGTGCACTATGGGGGTCTTATGGGGTCCCTACAGGATCTATGGGGTCCTTATGGGATCTATGGGGTGGGGGGCATCTTGGGGCCGTTTAGGTGATTTTGGGGGTTTTTTTTTGGGAGGGGTGGGGGGTGACCTTGAAGGGATCTCAGTGACCCTATGGGTGCACTATGGGTGCACTATGGGGGTCCTATGGGGGTCATATGTGGGTCCCCATGGGATCCCTATGGGATCTATGGGGTGGGCTGTTTTGGGGTTGTGTGGGTGATTTTGGGGTTTTTTTTTTTGGGGGGGGGTGTGGGGGGTGGCCTTGAAGGGGATCTCAGTGACCCTATGGGTGCACTATGGGGGTCCCTATGGGGATCCCTATAGGGTCCTTACGGGTTCTATGGGGTCCCTATGGGATCTATGGGGCGGGGGCCGTTTTGGGGCCGTCGGGGTGATTTTTGGGGGGTTATTTTTGGGGGTGGGGGGTGACCTTGAAGGGGAACTCATTGGCCATGGTGACCCTATGGGTGCACTATGGGGGTCTTATGGGGTCCCTACAGGATCTATGGGGTCCCTATGGGATCTATGGGGTGGGGGGCATCTGGGGCCGTTTAGGTGATTTGGGGGTTTTTTTTTGGGAGGGGTGGGGGGTGACCTTGAAGGGGATCTCATTGGCCATGGTGACCCTATGGGTGCACTATGGGGGTCCCTATAGGGTCCCTATGGGTCCTATGGGGTCCCTATGGGATCTATGGGGCGGGGGCCGTTTTGGGGCCGTTGGGTTGATTTTTTGGGTTTTTTTTTTTGGGGTGGGGGGGTGACCTTGAAGGGGATCTCATTGGCCATGGTGACCCTATGGGTGCACTATGGGGGTCTTATGGGGTCCCTATGGGTCCCTTTAGGGTCCCTATGGGATCTATGGGGCGGGGGCTGTTTGGGGGCCGTTGGGGTGATTTTTTGGGGGTTTTTTTGGGGGTGGGGGGGGGGGTTACCTTGAAGAGGATCTCAGTGACCCTATGGGTGCACTATGGGGGTCCCTATGGGGATCCCTATAGGGTCCCTATGGGTTCTATGGGGTCCCTATGGGATCTATGGGGTGGGGGCCGTTTTGGGGCCGTCGGGGTGATTTTTGGGGGGTATTTTTGGGGGTGGGGGGGTGACCTTGAAGGGGATCTCATTGGCCATGGTGACCCTATGGGTGCACTATGGGGGTCCCTATAGGGTCCCTATGGGTCCTATGGGGTCCCTATGGGATCTATGGGGCAGGGGCCATTTTAGGGTCATTTGGGTGATATTTTGGGGGTTTTTTTGGGGGGGGGTGGGGGGGGGCGACCTTGAAGGGGAACTCAGTGGTCATGGTGACCCTATAGTTCCACTATGGGGTCTAGGAGCTTCCATGGGATTTCTATGGGGTCCCTATGAGATCTATGGGGTGGGGGCTGTTTTGGGGCCGTTGGGGTGATTTTGGGGGTTTTTTTGGGGGGGTAGGGGAGTGACCTTGAAGGGGATCTCAGTGACCCTATGGGTGCACTATGGAGGTCCCTATAGGGTCCCCTATGGGTTCTATGGGGTCCCTATGGGATCTATGAGGCGGGGGCCGTTTTGGGGCTGTTGGGGTGATTTTTTGGGGTTTTTTTTTTTGGGGTGGGGGGGTGACCTTGAAGGGGATCTCATTGGCCATGGTGACCCTATGGGTGCACTATGGGGGTCTTATGGGGTCCCTATGGGTCCCTTTAGGGTCCCTATGGGATCTATGGGGCGGGGGCTGTTTGGGGCCGTTGGGGTGATTTTTTGGGGGTTTTTTTGGGGGTGGGGGGGGGGGGTTACCTTGAAGAGGATCTCAGTGACCCTATGGGTGCACTATGGGGGTCCCTATGGGATCCCTATAGGGTCCCTATGGGTTCTATGGGGTCCCTATGGGATCTATGGGGTGGGGGCCGTTTTGGGGCCGTCGGGGTGATTTTTGGGGGGTTATTTTTGGGGGTGGGGGGGGTGACCTTGAAGGGGATCTCATTGGCCATGGTGACCCTATGGGTGCACTATGGGGGTCCCTATAGGGTCCCTATGGGTCCTATGGGGTCCCTATGGGATCTATGGGGCAGGGGCCATTTTAGGGTCATTTGGGTGATATTTTGGGGGTTTTTTTGGGGGGGGTGGGGGGGCGACCTTGAAGGGGAACTCAGTGGTCATGGTGACCCTATAGTTCCACTATGGGGTCTAGGAGCTTCCATGGGATTTCTATGGGGTCCCTATGAGATCTATGGGTGGGGGCTGTTTTGGGGCCGTTGGGGTGATTTTGGGGGTTTTTTTGGGGGGGTAGGGGAGTGACCTTGAAGGGGATCTCAGTGACCCTATGGGTGCACTATGGAGGTCCCTATAGGGTCCCTATGGGTTCTATGGGGTCCCTATGGGATCTATGAGGCGGGGGCCGTTTTGGGGCTGTTGGGGTGATTTTTTGGGGTTTTTTTTTTGGGGTGGGGGGGGGTGACCTTGAAGGGGATCTCATTGGCCATGTGACCCTATGGGTGCACTATGGGGGTCTTATGGGGTCCCTACAGGATCTATGGGGTCCCTATGGGATCTATGGGGTGGGGGGCATCTTGGGGCCGTTAGGTGATTTTGGGGGTTTTTTTTTGGGAGGGGTGGGGGGTGACCTTGAAGGGGATCTCAGTGACCCTATGGGTGCACTATGGGTGCACTATGGGGGTCCTATGGGGGTCATATGTGGGTCCCATGGGATCCCTATGGGATCTATGGGGTGGGGGCTGTTTTGGGGTTGTGTGGGTGATTTTGGGGTTTTTTTTTGGGGGGAGTGTGGGGGGTGGCCTTGAAGGGGATCTCAGTGACCCTATGGGTGCACTATGGGGGTCCTATGGGGATCCTATAGGGTCCCTATGGGTTCTATGGGGTCCCTATGGGATCTATGGGGTGGGGGCCGTTTTGGGGCCGTCGGGGTGATTTTTGGGGGGTTATTTTTGGGGGTGGGGGGGGTGACCTTGAAGGGGATCTCATTGGCCATGGTGACCCTATGGGTGCACTATGGGGGTCCCTATAGGGTCCCTATGGGTCCTATGGGGTCCCTATGGGATCTATGGGGGCGGGGGCCGTTTTGGGGCCGTTGGGTTGATTTTTTGGGGTTTTTTTTTTTGGGGTGGGGGGGTGACCTTGAAGGGGATCTCGGTGGTCATGGTGAAGCCGTGGTGATGAAAGGCTCCTCGTCGGGCGGCCGCCCCTTCCAGCAATCCAACTCAATGCAGCGGCAGCCGCTCAGCAGCACCTGGCGGTACATCTCCACCGAGGAGCTGCCTGTCAGCTGCCCAGCTGGGGGGGGGAAACGGGGGGGGGGGTCAGCATCACAAAGCGACCCCCCCGCAGACCCCAAATATACCCCCAAATCCCAAGGACCCCCCCAAAAAAAAGCCCAAATCCCACCCCCCCCCTCTCTCCCTCCCTCTCTCCAGGGATCCCAACCAAGAAGCTGATGTGCTGGGGGGAGGGAGGGATGCACGGGGGGGGGTCAGCATCACAAAGCGACCCCCCCACAGACCCCAAATACACTCCCAAATCCCAAGGACCCCCCCCAAAAAAAGCCCAAATCCCATTGACCACCCCCTCCCCAATAACAGCAATTCCAATTGAAGAGCTTCCATTCTTTGGAGCAGGGGAGGGAGGGGGTGTTAAGGGGGGGTTGGTTGCGGGGGGGGGGGGTCAGGATCACAAAGTGACCCCCCCCACAGATCCCAAATACACCCCCAAATCCCAAGGACCCCCCCCAAAAAAAGCCCAAATCCCGTTGACCACCCCCTCCCAACAGTAGGGATTCCAATTGAAGAGCTTCCATTCTTTGGATCGAGGGGGGGTCAGGGGGGGTTGATTGCGGGGGGGGTCAGGATCACAAAGCGACCCCCCCACAGACCCCAAATACACCCCCAATCCCAAGGACCCCCCCACAAAAAAGCCCAAATCCCTCAGACACCCCTCCCCCCCCCCCCATCCCAGGGATCCCAACCAAGAAGCTGATGTGCTGGGGGGAGGGGGGAGGGGGGTGCACGGGGGGGGTCATCATCACAAAGCGACCCCCCCACAGACCCCAAATACACCCCCAATCCCAAGGACCCCCCCCACAAAAAAGCCCAAATCCCATTGACGCCCCCCCCCCCCCCCCCCCACCCCCCCCCCCGAAAGAACAGG
>CM059483.1:25001-69217 GCA_030408155.1 Lophura swinhoii | reverse complement strand
CCTTTAGGACCCCCCCAGGACCCCCCCACGAATATTTCTGACCCCCCCTCACTGACCTCTATCCCGGAACTGCCTGTTGGGTTCGTATTTCTCCCCCCCAGGACCCCCTAAATCCCCCCAGGACCCCCAGACCTCCCCAAAAACCCCTCCAACCCCCCCCAGGACCCCTTTAAGACCCCTTTAGGACCCCCCCAGGAATATTTCTGCCCCCACCCCCACTGACCCCTATCCCGGAACTGCCTGTTGGGTTCGTATTTCTCCACCAGCAGCCTGGCCTGCTCGGCGCTCAGGGGGGGGTGCAGCACCTCGTTGAGGCGGGGGTCCCGCTGCCTCCTGTTCACAAAATCCCGCAGCTGCTCCAGGCTGACGTACGGCTTCCCTGCTGCGCCGCTGGGGGGGGGGCAAAAAATTGGGGGGGGGGCGTCAGTATGGGGAGGGGGGAATTGGGGGGTAGGGTGGGGGGGGCATCGATTGTGGGGGTTATTAAGGGGGGGCAGCAATGCGGGGGGCAGCAATGGGGGGGGGTCAGTTTGGGGGGGAAAATGGGGGGTAG
Source organism: Lophura swinhoii (assembly GCA_030408155.1). Taxonomy (NCBI): domain Eukaryota; kingdom Metazoa; phylum Chordata; class Aves; order Galliformes; family Phasianidae; genus Lophura; species Lophura swinhoii. Next base: position 68,664 of record CM059483.1, on the reverse strand, counting down.
GGTGGGGGGGGCAATGGGGGGAGGCATCGATTGTGGGGGTCAATAAGGGGGGGGCAGCAATGGGGGGGGGCAGGATGGGGGGGTCCAGTATGGGGGGGGTCAGTATGGGGGGGCAATGGGGGGTGGCAATGGGGGGGGTCAGTTTGGGGGGGAAAATGGGGGGGCAGGATGAGGGGGTCAGTGTGGGGGGGGCAATGGGGGGGCATTGATTGTGGGGGTCAATAAGGGGGGGGGCAGCAATGGGGGGGTCAGTATGGGGGGGCAATGGGGGGGTAGCAATGGGGGGGGTCAGTATGGGGGGCAATGATTGTGGGGGTCAGTAAGGGGGGGGTAGCAATGGGGGGGGGCAGGCAATGGAGGGGGGGGTCAGTTTGGGGGGGGGCAATGAGGGTGTCAGTTTGGGGGGGGCAATGGGGGGGCATCGATTGTGGGGGTCAGTAAAGGGGGGCAGCAATGGGGGGGGCAGTAGGGGGGGGGAATGGGGGGGCAGCAATGGGGGGGTCAGTATGGGGGGGGCGATGGAGGGTAGCAATGGGGGGAGTCAGTTTGGGGGGAGGCAATGGAGGGGGGGTCAGTTGGGGGGGGGCAGCAATGGGGGGGTCAGTATGGGGGGGCAATGGGGGGGAGGCCATCGATTGTGGGGGTCAGTAAGGGGGGGCAGCAATGGGGGGGTCAGTATGGGGGGGGCAATGGGGGGGGCAGGATGGGGGGGGCAGTATGGGGGGGGGCATCGATTGTGGGAGTTAGTAAGGGGGGGGGGGCAGCAATGGGGGGGCAATGGAGGATCAGTATGGGGGGGGGTCAGTATGGGGGGGGCAATGGGGGGAGACATCGATTGTGGGGGTCAATAAGGGGGAAGCAGCAATGGGGGGGGGGGTCAGTATGGGGGGACAATGGGGGGGCATCCATTGTGGGGGTCAGTTTGGGGGGGGCAATGGGGGGGCATCGATTGTGGGGTCGGTAAGGGGGGGCAGCAATGGGGGGGGGGTCAGTATGGGGGGCAATGGGGGGGGCAACAATTGTGGGGGTCAATAAGGGGGGGGCAGTAATGGGGGGGTCAGTTTGGGGGAGGCAATGGGGGGAGGCATCGATTGTGGGGGTCAATAAGGGGGGGCAGCAATGGGGGGGGCAGGATGGGGGGGGCAATGGGGGGGTAGCAATGGGGGGGGTCAGTATGGGGGGGGGCAATGGGGGGGTAGCAATGGGGGGGGTCAGTATGGGGGGGCAATGATTGTGGGGGTCAGTAAGGGGGGGTTTTCTTTTGTAAGTTTTGGGGTCCCCCATTCACTAAATGGGGGGGGACCGCTGACCCCCCCACACCCCATAGAACCCCCCCCACCCCCCCCCCCAAATAAACCCCACTTTTTTTGGGGGGGGGGGCTCACATATCCAGCAGGACGGTGTCGATGTGCCCCCCCATTTTGGGGTCTCCCTCCATTTTCTGGTCCCCCATTCACAAAATGGGGGGGGCGCTGACCCCCCCCACACCCCATAGACCCCCCCACACCCCTCCCAAATAAACCCCCCCATTTTTTTTCGGGGGGGGGGGGCTCACATATCCAGCAGGACGGTGTCGATGTCCCCCCCCATTTTGGGGTCTCCCTCCAATTTGGGGTCCCCCCATTCACAAAATAGGGGGGGCGCTGACCCCCCCACACCCTATAGACCCCCCCGCCCCCCCCCCCCAAATAAACCTCCCCATTTTTTTGGGGGGGGGGGCTCACATTTCCAGCAGGATGGTGTCGATGTCGGGGCGCACGCAGAGCTTGGTCAGGAAATGGGTGAAGGTCTCCAATGGGAACTGATGGGGGGGGAATGGCATCGTTCTGGGGGGGGGGGAAACAAAATGTCGGGTGGGGGGGCACCAAAATATGGGGGGGGGGTCTCCAGAATGGGGGGGGGAACACAAAATGGGAGGTGGGAACCCAACATGGGAGGGGGGGGTCTCAGATTATTGGGGGGGCACTAAAATGTGAGGAGGGGTCCCCAAAATGGGGGGGGAGGCTCAAAATTGGGGGGGGGGGGTCCCCAAAATATGGGGGGGTCCTAGAATGGGGAGGGGAACACCAGAATGGGGGGGAGAGGGGGGGCACTGAAATGTGAGGGGGGGTCTTGAAAGGTGTGGGGGGGGTCCTAGAATTTGGGGAGGAAGCCAAAATGGGGGGGGGCACTGAAATGTAAGGGGGGGACCCTAAAATGAGGGGGGGTCCCCAGAATGGGAGGGGGGGGTCCCAAAATGTGGGAGGGGGGGGTCCTAGAATTCAGGGAGGAACCAAAATGGGGGGGCACTGAAATGTGAGGGGGGGACCCCAAAATGAGGGGGGGTCCCCAGATGGGAGGGGGGGGTCCCAAACTGGGGGGGGGCACTAAAATGTGAGGAGGGGTCCCCAAAATGGGGGGAGGCTCAAAATGGGGGGAGTCCCCAAAATATGGGGGGGTCCTTAGAATGGGGAGGGGACACCAGAATGGGGGGGGGGACGACTGAAATATGGGGGGGGGGGCACTGAAATGTTGGGGGGGGGTCCTGAAATGTGGGGGGGGGGACCCAAAATGTGGGGGAGAACCCAAAATGTGGGGGGGGTCCTAGAATTTTGGGAGGAACTGAAAATGGGGGGGGGCACTGAAATGTAAGGGGGGGACCCCAAAATGAGGGGGGGGTCCCCAAAATAAGGGGGTCTCCAGAATGGGAGGGGGGGGGGTCCCAAATTATGGGGGGCACCAAAATGTGAGGAGGGGTCCCCAAAATGGGGGGGAGGCTCAAAATGGGGGGGGGGTCCTCAAAATATGGGGGGGGTCCTAAGAATGGGGAGGGGAACACCAGAATGGAGGGGGGGGGGCATTTTTTTGGGGGGGGGGTCTCCACTTTTCTTGAGGGATCCCCATTTTTAAAGGGGGGATTTTTATTGGGGGGGGTCCCCATTTTTGGGGGGGGGGGGCATTTTTTGGGGGGGGTCTGCATTTTTTAGGGGTGGTCCTCATTCCTTTGGTGTGTGATTTTGGTGGAATCTACTTTATTTGTGGGGGGGGGGGAGAATTATTGGGGGGGGTCCCAATTATTGGGGGTGTCCCAGTTAATTTTTAGGGGGGGGGGATTCGGAGGGGGGGAGGGTCCCCATTTTGGGGCTTCCCCCATTTTGGGGGGGGTCTCCACTTTTCTTGGAGGGTCCCCATTTTTTAGGGGGGCATTTGGGGGGGGGGTTCCCTATTTTGGGGGGATTTTGGGGGGGGGGGGGCATTTTTTTTTGGGGGGGGGGCTCCATACCCGGTTGGCACTGAGGCCGCACGACTCCAACGCCGTCTCCACGCGTTTCTTATCAGCTGGGAACATCTTCAGGATGCTGGGGGGGGGCACAAAAATGGGGGGGGGGCAGAAATAATGGGGGGGGGGTCATAAAGCGGAGGAGGGGCAAAGAAAATTGGGGGGGGGGGGGAGCAGAAAAAATAGGAGGGGGTGTTGAAATGGGGCAGAGCTCAATGGGGGTTGAAGGGATGGAATGAGGGGGGTGGGAACAAATTGGAAGAGGGGGGCAACAAAATGGGGGGGGGCATCAAAAATTGGGGGGGGGTCATAAAGTGGGGGGGGCTTAAAGTGGAGGGGGGGGCATAAAAAATGATGGGGGAACCCAATGGGATTTGAAGGGGGTGGAATGAAGGGGGGGTCTCAAATTGGAGGAGGGGGAACAAAATGGGGGGGGGCACCAAAAATTGGGGGGGGGGTCATAAAGTGGGGGGGGGCCATAAAAATGATGGGGGAACCCAATGGATTTGAAGGGGGTGGAATAAAGGGGGGGTCTCAAAATTGGAGGGGGGGGGAACAAAACAGGGGGGCACAAAAAAATGGGGGGGGGAGGGGCCAATAAAATGGGGGGGGGCAACGAAATGGGGGGGCGTAAGAAATTGGGAGGGGGTCACCAAAACGAGGGGGGGGGAATAGGACACCCCAAATGGGGGGAACTGGGGGGATGGAATTGGGGGGGGGTCAGCAAAATTTGGGTGGGGGTCCCAAAATTGGGGGAGGGGGGGTCCAAAAATTGGGGGAGGGGGGGGTCCCAAAAGTGGGTGGGGGTCCCAAAATTGGGGGAGCGGGGGGTACCAAAATTTGGGGGGGGGGGTCCAAATTGGGAGATGGGGGGGTCCAAAAATTTGGGGGGGGTCCCAAAATTGGGGAAGGGGGGGTCCCAAAATTTGAGGGGGGGGGTCCCAAAATTTCGGGGGGGGTCCCAAAATTGGGGGAGGGGGGGGTCCAAAAATTTGGGGGGGGTCCAAAAATTTCGGGGAGGTCCAAAAATTGGGGGAGGGGGGGCCCAAAATTTGGATGGCAGTCCCAAAATTGGGGGGGGGGGGTGTCCCAAAATTTGGGGGGGGGTCCCCAAAATTGGGGGAGGGGGAGTCCCGAAATTTGGGTGGGGGTCTCAGAATTTGGGGAGGGGGTCCCAAAATTGGGGGAGGGGGGGGGGGTCCCAAAATTTGGGTGGGGGTCCCAATATTGGGGGGGTCCAAAAAATTGGGGGGGGGTCCCAAAATTTGAGGGGTCCCAAGATTGTGGGGGGGGGAGTCCCAAAATTTAGGGGGGTCCCAAAATTTGGGGGGGGGGGTCCCAAATTTGGGTGGGGGGTCCCAAAATTTGGGGGGGGGGTCACTCACTCCGGACCGGGATTCGGCCCTTCGGAGTTGAGCTGCAGCGTCAGCTTCCGGTGTCTGGGGGGGGGGGCAGGGGGGTGTTAATTATTGGGGGAGTTAATTATGGGGGGGGGGTTAATTATGGCGGAGGGGGGACAACTATAGGGGGGTTAATTATTGGGGGGGTTAATTATTGGGGGGTAATTATTGGGGGGGGTAATTATAGGGGGATTAATTGTGGGGGCTGCTATAGGCCAGCTGCAGGGCAGCTATGGGGCGTTATGGGGTTTCTATGGGTCTCTATGGGGTCTCTGTGGGTTTCTATGGGTCTCTGTGGGGTCTTTATGGGGTCCCTATGGGTCTCTATGGGGTCTCTATGGGGTCCCTATGGGTCCCTATGGGTCTCTATGGGGTCCCTATAGGGTCTCTATGGGCTTCTATGGGTCTCTATGGGGTCTCTATGAATCTCTACGGGGTCCCTATGGGGTCTCTATGGGGTCCCCCTCTATGGGGTCTCTCTTGGGGTCCCTATAGGGTCTCTACGGGGGTCCCTATGGGGTCTCTCTATGGGGTCCTTATGGATCCCTATGGGGGTCCCTATGGGGTCTCCCTCTATGGGGTCCCTATGGATCCCTATGGGGTCTCCCTCTATGGGGTCCCTATGGGGTCTCCCTCTATGGGGTCTGTCTATGGGGTCTCTATGGGGTCTCTATGGGGTCTCTCTATGGGGGTCCCTGTGGGTCCCTATGGGGTCTCTATGGGGTCTCCCTCTATGGGGTCCCTATGGCGTCTCTATGGGTCTCTATGGGATTTCTATGGGCTCTCCCTCTATGGGGTCTCTCTATGGGGTCTCTCTGTGGGGTCCCTATGGGTCTCTATGGGGCCCCTATAGGGTCTCTCTATGGGGTCTCTCCATGGGGTCCCTCTATGGAGTCCCTATGGGGTCTCTCTCTATAAGGTCCCTATGGGGCACTATGGGGTCTCTATGGGGTCTCTCTCTACGGGGTCTCTACGGGGTCCCTATGGGTCCCTATGGGGTCTCCCTCTATGGGGTCCCTATGGGGTCTATCTATGGGGCCTATCTATGGGGTCCCTATGGGGTCTCTATGGGGTCTCTATGGGATCTCTATGGGCTTTCCTTCTATGGGGTCTCTCTATGGAGTCCCTATGGGGTCCCTATGAAGTCTCCCTCTATGGGGTCTCTATGGGGTCTCTCTATGGGGTCCCTATAGTTCCCTATGGGGTCCCTATGGGTCTCTATGGGGTCCCTATGGGGTCTCTATAGGGTTTCTATGGGTCTCTATGGGGTCTCTATGAATCTCTATGGGGTCCCTATAGGGTCCCTATGGGGTCTCTCTATGGGGTTTCTATGGAGTCTCTATGGGGTCTCCCTCTATGGGGTCCCCATGGGGTCCCTATGGGGTCTCTATGGGGTCTCTCTATGGGGTCCCTATGGGGTCTCTCTATGGGGTCCCTATGGGGTCTCTCTATGGGGTCTCTATGGGGTCTCCCTCTATGGAGTCCCTATGGGGTCTCTCTCTATGGGGTCCCCATGGGGTCTCTATGGGGTCTCCCTCTATGGGGTCCTTATGGGGTCTCTATTGGGTCTCTCTATGGGGTCCCTATGGGGTCTCTATGGGGTCTCTCTATGAGGTCCTTATAGGTCCCTATGGGGTCGCTATGGGGTCTCCCTCTATGGGGTCCCTATGGGGTCCCTATGGGGTCTCTATGGGGTCTCTCTATGGGGTCCCTATGGGGTCTCCCTCTATGGGGTCTCTATGGGGTCCCTATGGGGTCTCCCTCTATGGGGTCCCTATGGGGTCCCTATGGGGTCTCTATGGGGTCTCTCTATGGGGTCCCTATGGGGTCTCCCTCTATGGAGTCTCTATGGGGTCCCTATGGGGTCTCTCTATGGGGTCGCTATGGGGTCGCTATGGGGTCTCTCTATGGGGTGGCTATGGGGTCCGCTCACGCTTTGCGCAGCGCGGTGTTGCGGCAGGCGTTGCGGTGCAGGATGTTGGTGGCCAACTTGAACAGCTCCGAGGCCCAAACCTGGGGGGTGGGGGGTGGGTGATAGGACCCCAAATCCACCCCCAAAATCCCCCCCCCCCCAAAATCCCCCCATACCGACCCTAAAAACCCCACATACGACCGCCAACCCCACATAGGACACCCAAATCCTCCCCAAATCCCCCCGTAAGACCCCCAAATCAAACCCAAATCCCACACAGGACCCCCAAATCCCCCCCAAACCCCCCGTAGGATCCCCAAATCCCCCCATAGGACCCTCAAACCCCACATATGACCGCCAAACCCCACATAGGACTCCCAAATCCCCCATAGGACCCCCAAACCCCACATACGACCACCAAACCCCCCCACAGGACCCCCAAATTCCCCCAGATCCCCCCATAAGACCCCCAATCACCACCAAATCCCACATAGGACCCCCAAACCCCACATAGGACCCCCAAATCCTCTCCAAATCACCCCATAAGACCCCCAAATCACCCCCAAACTTTACATAGGACCCCCAAATCCTCCCCAAATTCCCCCATAAGACCCCCAATCACCCCCAAATCCCACATAGGACACCCAAACCCCACATAGGACCCCCAAATCCTCCCCAAATCCCCCATAAGACCCCCAAATCAGCCCCAAACCCCCCATAGGACCCCCAAAGCCCCCCCAAACCCCCCGTAGGATCCCCAAATCCCCCCATAGGACCCTCAAACCCCACATATGACCACCAAACCCCACATAGGACTCCCAAATCCCCCATAGGACCCCCAAACCCCACATACGACCACCAAACCCCCCCACAGGACCCCCAAATTCCCCCAGATCCCCCCATAAGACCCCCAATCACCACCAAATCCCACATAGGACCCCCAAACCCCACATAGGACCCCCAAATCCTCTCCAAATCACCCCATAAGACCCCCAAATCACCCCCAAACTTTACATAGGACCCCCAAATCCTCCCCAAATTCCCCCATAAGACCCCCAATCACCCCCAAATCCCACATAGGACACCCAAACCCCACATAGGACCCCCAAATCCTCCCCAAATCCCCCATAAGACCCCCAAATCAGCCCCAAACCCCCCATAGGACCCCCAAAGCCCCCCCAAACCCCCCGTAGGATCCCCAAATCCCCCCATAGGACCCTCAAACCCCACATATGACCACCAAACCCCACATAGGACTCCCAAATCCCCCATAGGACCCCCAAACCCCACATACGACCACCAAACCCCCCCACAGGACCCCCAAATTCCCCCAGATCCCCCCATAAGACCCCCAATCACCACCAAATCCCACATAGGACCCCCAAACCCCACATAGGACCCCCAAATCCTCTCCAAATCACCCCATAAGACCCCCAAATCACCCCCAAACTTTACATAGGACCCCCAAATCCTCCCCAAATTCCCCCATAAGACCCCCAATCACCCCCAAATCCCACATAGGACCCCCAAACCCCACATAGGACCCCCAAATCCCCTCCAAATCCCCCCATAAGACCCCCAAATCATCCCCAACTCCCCCATAGGACCCCCAAACCCCACATAGGACCCCCAAATCCTCCCCAAATCCTCCCCAAATCCCCCCATAGAACCCCCCAAATCCCCCCATAGGACCCCCAAATCCCACATAAGACCCCCAAACCCTCCCCAAATCCCCCCGTAAGACCCCCAAATCACCCCCAAACCCCACATAGGACCCCCAAATCCTCCCCAAATTCCCCCATAAGACCCCAAATCACCCCCAAACCCCACATAGGACCCCCAAACCCCACATAGAACCCCCAAACCCTCCCCAAATTCCCCCAGAAGACCCCCAAATCACCCCCAAACCCCACATAGGACCCCCAAACCCTCCCCAAATACCCTCGTAAGACCCCCAATCACCCCCAAATCCCACATAGGACCCCCAAACCCTCCCCAAATTCCCCCATAAGACCCCCAAATCACCCCCAAACCCCCCATAGGACCCGCAACTCCCCCCAGATCTCCCCATAGGACCCCCAAATCCCCACATAGGACCCCCAAACCCTCCCCAAATTCCCCCATAGGACCCCCAAATCATCCCCAAACCTCACATAGGCCCCCCAACCCCCCCCAAATCCACCCATAAGACCCCCAAATCCCCCCCAAATCTCCCCATAAGACCCCCAAATCACCTCCAAATCCCCCCATAGGACTCCCAAACCCCACATAAGACCCCCAAATCCTCCCCAAATCCCCCCATAAGATCCCCAAAACCCCTTCCAGACCCCCCATAGGATCCCCAAATTCCCATAGGACCCCCAAACCCCCCTCAAATCCCTCCATAGGACCCCCAAATCACCCCCAAAACCCCACATAGGACCCCCAAAGCCCCCCATAGGACCCCCAAATCCTCCCCAAATCCCCCCATAGAACCCTCCAAACCCCCCCCACAGGACCCCCAAATCCCCCCCTCCCCAATTCCCCCCCCAACCTGTGCCACGTCGTCCTGCACGGCCACGAAGTTGAGGAAGGAGATGTTGACCATATCGGGGCCGTGCACCACCGTCAGCAGCCGCTCTATGGGGTGCCCCCCCGGCTCCCCAAAACCCAGAGCCTCCCGTGCCCGAGGGTCCTAAAAAAAAAGGGGGTGGGGGGGGGAGTTACCCCAAAATTGGGGCAGCCAGAAACCCCATAATAGGGCACCGGGACCCCAAAATGAGAGATGGGACCCCAAAATGGGGGGATGGGATCCCAAAAAGGAGATGGGATCCCAAATGGGGGATGGGACCCCAAAAGGGAGATGGGACCCCAAAGTGGGGGATGGGACCCCAAAAAGGAGATGGGACCCTAAATGGGTCACCGGGACCCCATATGGGGGATGGGACCCCAAAATGGGGGGATGGGGTCCCAAAGTGGGGGGATGGGGTCCCAAAGTGGGGGGATGGGACCCCAAAAAGGAGATGGGACCCCAAAGTGGGGGATGGGACCCCAAAAAGGAGATGGGACCCTAAATGGGTCACCGGGACCCCAAATGGGGCACTGGGACCCCAAAATGGGGCACCAAGATCCTAAATAGGAGATGGGACCCCCAAATGGGGCACTGGCACCCCCATATGGGGATGGGACCCTAAATGGGGGATGGGAGCCCCAAATAGAAGAGGGGACCCCAAAATGGGACAGCAGGATCCTAAATGGGAGATGGGACCCCAAAGTGGGGGATGGGGTCCCAAAATGAGAGATGGGACTCCAAAAAGGAGATGGGACCCTAAATGGGTCACCGGGACCCCAAAATGGGGGATGAGACCCCAAAATGGGGGGATGGGACCCCAAAATGAGGGGATGGGGTCCCAAAGTGGGAAATGGGACCCTAAAAGGAGATGGGACCCTAAATGGGTCACCGGGACCCCAAATGGGGGATGGGACCCCAAAATGGGGGATGGGAGCCCCAAATAGGAGAGGGGACCCCAAAATGGGGCAGCAGGATCCTAAATGGGAGATGGGACCCCCATATGGGGGATGAGACCCCAAATGGGGCACTGGGACCCCATATGGGGCACTGGGACCCCAAAATAGGAGATGGGACCCCAAAATGGGGGACAGCACCCCAAAATGGGGCACCAGGATCCTAAATGGGAGACGGGACCCCAAAATGGTGGGTGAGACCCCAAAATGGGGCACCAAGATCCTAAATAGGAGATGGGACCCTAAATGGGGCATTGGGACCCCCATGTGGGGATGGGACCCCAAAATGGGGAATGAGACCCCAATGTGGGGGATGGGACCCCAAAATGGGGCAGCAGGATCCTAAATGGGAGACGGGACACCAAATGGGGCACCGGGACCCCAAAACTGGGAGATGGGGTCCCAAAGTGGGAGATGGGACCCCAAAAAGGAGATGGGACCCTAAATGGGCACCGGGACCCCAAATGGGGGATGAGACCCCAAAATGGGGGGATGGGGTCCCAAAAAGGAGATGGGACCCTAAATGGGTCACCGGGACCCCAAATGGGGCACTGGGACCCCAAAACTGGGAGATGGGGTCCCAAAGTGGGAGATGGGACCCCAAAAAGGAGATGGGACTCTAAATGGGTCACCGGGACCCCAAAATGGGGGATGGGACCCCAAAATGGGGCACCAAGATCCTAAATAGAAGATGGGACCCCCAAATGGGACACTGGGACCCGCATATGGGGATGGGACCCCAAAATGGGGGATGAGACCCCAATATGGGGGATGGGATCCCAAAATGGGGGATGGGGTCCCAAAGTGGGGGATGGGACCCCAAAACAGGGCAGCAGGATCCTAAATGGGAGACGGGACACCAAATGGGGCACCGGGACCCCAAATGGGGAATGGGACCCCAAAATGGGGGATGGGACCCTAAAATGGGGGATGGGACCCCAAAAGTAGGAGATGGGAGCCCCAAATGGGAGATGAGACCCCAAAATTGGGACACCTAGGAGCCCCAAAATGGGGCACCGGGACCCCAAAATTGGGAGGTGGGTGTCCCATATGGAAGATGGGACCCCAAAATGGGGGGTGAGACCCCAAAATGGGGCACCAAGATCCTAAATAGGAGATGGGACCCCAAAATGGGGGGTGAGACCCCAAAATGGGAGATGGGATTCAGTGGGTCCTCCCAGTTCCTCCCAGTCCCCCCCATTCCCTTCCAGTTCCTCCCAGTTCCTCCCAGTATATCCCAGTCCCATCCCAGTTCTTCCCAGTATATCCCAGTCCCATCCCAGTTCTTCCCAGTATATCCCAGTCCCATCCCAGTGTATCCCAGTCCATCCCAGTGTCTCCCAATATGATTCCAGTCCATCCCATTCCCATCCCAGTTCCTCCCAGTATCCCCTATTCCATCCCAGTCCTTCCCAGTCCCATCCCAGTGCCTCCCAGTGTCTCCCAGTCCCATCCCAGTCCCATCCCAATCCCTCCCATTCCCATCTCAACCTCTTCCAGTCCCTCCCAGCCTCTCCCAGTCCCATCCCAGTTCTTCCCAGTGCCCCCCAGTCCCATCCCAGTCCTTCCCAGTGCCCCCCAGTTCCATCCCAGTCCTTCCCAGTGCCCCCCAATTCCATCCCATTCCCTCCCAGTCCCATCCCAGTCCCTTCCAGTCCCTCCCAGTCCCATCCCAGTGCCTCCCAGTCCCTCCCAGTTCCATCCCAATCCCTCCCAGTCCCATCCAAGTTCCCTCCAGTGCCTCCCAGTCCCTCCCAGTGCCTCCCAGTCCCTCCCAGTGCCCCAGTCTCACCCTGGGCACCCTGGCGTAGCGCCCGTTGCGGGTGTCTCTGATCACGCACACGTCCAGCAGCTCCACCTCCTGGGGGGGGGCAGGAATTGGAGCCCCCCAGTAACAACCAGTAACAACCAGTAACACCCAGTGACCCCCCCAGTGCCTCCCAGTAACAACCAGTAACACCCAGTAACAACCAGTGACCCCCCCCAGCGGCTCCCAGTGCCCCCCAGTAACAACCACTGACCCCTCCAGTGCCTCCCAGTAACAATCAGTGACCCCCACCAGTGACCCCCCCAGTGGCTCCCAGTAGCTCCCAGTAACAACCAGTAACACCCAGTGACCCCCCCAGTGGCTCCCAGTAACAACCAGTAACACCCACTGACCCTCCCAGTGGCTCCCAGTATCCCCAATAACAACCAGTACCAACCAGTGACCCCCCCAATTGTTCCCAGTGCCCCCCAGTAACAACCAGTAACACCCAGTGACCCCCCCAGTGGCTCCCAGTAACAACCAGTAACACCCAGTGACCCCCCCAGTTGCTCCCAGTGGCTCCCAGTAACAACCAGTAACACCCAGTGACCTCCCCAATGCCTCCCAGTGGCTCCCAGTAACAACCAGTAACAACCAGTGACCCCCCCAATGGCTCCCAGTGCCCCCAGTAACAACCAGTAACACCCAGTGACCCCCCAATGGCTCCCAGTAACAACCAGTAACACCCACTGACCCTCCCAGTGGCTCCCAGTATCCCCAATAACAACCAGTACCAACCAGTGACCCCCCCAATGGCTCCCAGTGCCCCCCAGTAACAACCAGTAACACCCAGTGACCCCCCCAGTGGCTCCCAGTAACAACCAGTAACACCCACTGACCCTCCCAGTGGCTCCCAGTATCCCCAATAACAACCAGTACCAACCAGTGACCCCCCCAATGGCTCCCAGTGCCCCCCAGTAACAACCAGTAACACCCAGTGACCCCCCCAGTGGCTCCCAGTAACAACCAGTAACACCCACTGACCTCCCCAATGGCTCCCAGTGCTACCCAGTAACAACCAGTAACACCCAGTGACCCCCCCAATGCCTCCCAGTGCCTCCCAGTAACAACCAGTAACACCCAGTGACCCCCCCAGCGGCCCCCAGTTAAAACCCAGTAACAACCAGTGACCCCCCCCAATGGCCCCCAGTGCTCCCAGTAACAACCAGTAACACCCAGTGACCCCCCCCAATGGCTCCCAGTATCCCCCCAGTATCTCCCCCAGTACCTCCCAGTATCCCCCAGTTCCCCCCAGTATCCCCTCAGTGCCACCCAGTGCCTCCCAGTATTCCCCAGTGACCCCCCCAATGTGTCCCAGTATCCCCCAGTATCCCCCCCAGTAGCGCCCAGTAACCCCCAGTAACACCCAGTTCCCCCCAGTATCCTCCCAGTGCCCCCCAGTACCCTCCCAGTATCTCCCAGTGCCCACCCAGTGCCCACCCCAGATTTTGGGGTCCAGTATTTGGGGTTTAGGGTTTGGGGTGGGGGTTTTTAGGGTGGGGATTTGGGGTGGGGGATTTCAGGGGGATTTTGGGGTGGGGTTTTTGGGGTAAGAGATTTTGGGGTGGGGGATTTGGGGTGGGGATTTGGGGTGAGGGATTTTGGGGGATTTGGGATGGGGGATTTTGGGGTGAGAGTTCTGGGATGAGAGTTTTGGGGTGGGGGTTTTTGGGGTGGGGATTTGGGGTGGGGGATTTTGGGGTCGGGGTTTGGGGTGAGGGTTTTTGGGTGGGGGTTTGGGGTGGCGATTTTGGGGTAGGGGGTTTTTGAGGTGGGGTTTTTGGGGTGGGGGTTCAGGGTGGCGATTTTGGGGTGGAGGGTTTTGGGGTGGGGTTTTGGGGTGAGGGTTTTTGGGGTGGGGGATTTGGGGTGAGGGTTATTAGGGTGAGGGTTTGGGGTGGCGATTTTGGGGTAGGGGGTTTTTGGGGTGGGGATTTTGGGGTGGGGATTTGGAGTGGGGGTTTTGGGGTGGAGATTTGGGGTGGGGGATTTTGGGGTAAGAGATTTTGGGGTGGGGGATTTGGGGTGGGGATTTGGGGTGAGGGATTTTGGGGGATTTGGGACGGGGGATTTTGGGGTGAGAGTTCTGGGATGAGAGTTTTGGGGTGGGGGTTTTTGGGGTGGGGATTTGGGATGGGGGTTTTTAGGGTGGGGGTTTGGGGTGGGGATTTGGGGTGGGGGTTCTTGGGTGGAGGTTTGGGGTGGAAGTTTGGGATGGGGGATTTTGGGGTGGGGGATTTGGGCTCAGGGGTGTGGGGTGGGGTTTTGAGGTTCAGATTTTGGGGTGGGGGATTTGGGGTGGAGGTTTGGGATGGGGGATTTTGGGGTGGGGGTTCTGGGGTGGGGATTTGGGGTGGGGGTTCTTGGATGGAGTTTTGGGGTGGGGGATTTTGGGGTGGGGGTTCTGGGGTGAGGGTTTTGGGGGTGAGGGTTTTGGGGTGGGTGTTTGGGGTTGTGGATTTGGGGTGGGGGGTTGGGGTGGGGGTTTTTGGGGTGGAGGTTTGGGGTGGAGGTTCTGGGGTGAGGGTTTGGGGTGGGGATTTGGGGTGGGGTTTTGAGGTTCAGATTTTGGGGTGGGGGATTTGGGGTGGGGGATTTTGGGATGGGGGATTTGGGGTGAGGGTTTTGGGGTGGGGATTTGGGGTGGGGGTTTTTGGGGTGGGGATTCGGGGTGAGGGTTATTAGGGTGGGGGTTTGGGGTGGCAATTTTGGGGTGGGGGGTTTTTGGGGTGGGGATTTTGGGGTGAGGGTTTTGGGGTGGGGATTTGGGGTGGGGGTTTTTGGGGTGGGGGTTTTTAGGGTGGGGGTTTGGGGTAGCGATTTTGGGGTGGAGGGTTTTGGGATGGGGATTTTGGGGTGAGGGTTTTGGGGTGGGGATTTGGGGTGGGGGTTTTTGGGGTGGGGGTTTGGGGTGGGGATTTGGGGTGGGGGATTTGGGATTGGGGTTTTTGGGGTGAGGGTTTTGGGGATTTGGGGTGGGGGTTTTTGGGGTGGGGGCTTTGGGGGTGAGGGTTCTGGGGTGGGGGATTTTGGGGTGGGGTTTTGGGGTGGGGGATTTGGGGATGAGGTTTCTGGGGTGGGATTTGGGGTGGGTGTTTGGGGTGGGGGTTTTTGAGGTGGGGTTTTTAGGGTGGGGATTTGGGGTGGGAATTTTGGGTTGGGGATTTGGGGTGGGGGTTATGTGGTGAGGATTTGGGATGGGGATTTGGGGTGGGGGTTTTTGGGGTCTCACCATGCTGGGGCCGTTCCAGTAGAGGTAAAATCCGTCCTCGTCCACACGAAGGGTCACCAAAGTGCGGGTGGGGGGGTCCTATAAGGGGGAGGGGGGTGTCAGAGGGGGGGGACCCCAAAACTGCCCCCCCCACAAATCCCAAATCCACCACACGGACCCCATAAGGGACCCCCAAAACCCCATAGGAACCCAAAAACCCCGTAACAGACCCCCCAAAACCCATAGAGAACCCCCAAACCTCAACTGGACGCCCCCCAAAACGACCCCAAAAATGTAAAGGAACCCCACAAGGACCCCAAAACCCCATAAGGTCCCCCAAAAATCCCACAGGGACCCCCAAAAACCCATAGGAAACCTCAAAACCCACAGGGACCGCAAAACCCTACAAAAGATCCCAAAACCATTCAGAAGCCCCATTGGGACCCCCCCCCACCTCCCCATAACCCAAAGGGAACCCCAAAACCCCACAGGGACCCCCAAACCCCACAGGTATACACCAATGGGACCCCAAAACCCAAAGGGAAACCCCAAAAGCACCAAGGAACCCCACAGGAACCCCATAACTCCACAGGGACCCCATAGGGACCCCAAAACCCCACAAAATGACACCAAAACCCCACAGAGACCCCATAGGGCCCCCCAAAATCCCATAGAGACCCCAAAACCCCACAAAATGACTCCATAGGACCCCCCCAAAATCCCACAGAGACCCCAAAACCCCACAGGGACTCTATAGGGCCCCTCAAAACCCCATAGGGACCTCAAAACCCCACAGGGACCCAAAACCCTACAAAATGACCCCAAAATCCCAGAGAGACCCCATAGGGCCCCCAAAATCCCATAGAGACCCCAAAACCCCATAGGGACTCTATTGGGCCCCCCAAAACCCCACAGGGACCCAAAACCCCACAAAATGACCCCATAAGGCCCCCCAAAATCCCTTAGAGACCCCAAAACCCCACAGGGACCCCAAAACCCCACAAAATGACCCCATAGGGCCCCCCAAAACCCCATAGAGACCCCAAAACGTCATAGGGACCCCAAAACCCCACAGGGACCCCAGAACGCCACAAAATGACCCCAAAAACCTACAGGGACCCAAAACCCCACAAAATGACACCAAAACCCCACAGAGACCCCATAGGAACCCCAAAACCCCACAAGATGACCCCAAAATCCCAGAGAGATCCCATAGAGCCCCCCAAAACCCCACAGAGATCCCAAAACCCTACAAAATGACCCCATAGGGCCCCCCAAAATCCCTTAGAGATCCCAAAACCCCACAAAATGACCCCAAAATCCCAGAGAGACCCCATAGGGCCCCCCAAAATCCCATAGAGACCCCAAAACCCCATAGCGACTCTATAGGGCCCCTCAAAACCCCATAGGGACCCCCAAAACCCCGTAGAGACCCCACAGGGACCCAAAACCCCACAAAATGACCCCATAAGGCCCCCCAAAATCCCTTAGAGACCCCAAAACCCCACAGGGACCCCAAAACCCCACAAAATGACCCCAAAATCCCATAGAGACCCTAAAACCCCATACGGACTCTATAGGGCCCCCCAAAACCCCGTAGAGACCCCATAGGGACCCCCCCAGAAAAAAGCCCCCTAGGGACCCCAAAACCCCACAAAATGACCCCAAAACCCCATAAGGAAACATTTTATGGGTTCTCCCCCCCCCCGGCCCTAAAAACAATGTAAAAAAATGGGATTTCGGGTCACCCCTCCCCCCCCCCCCCCCCCCCTTCGTTCTGCATAGCAAAAATTGGGGCAAAAAAGGGCGGATTTGGCGCATGGAGGGGTTGGGGGGGGGACCCAAAATTTGGGTTTTTTGTGTTAATTTGGGGGGGGGCACCTGAAATTCTGGGAGATTTGGGGGCATTTTGGGGGGTTTTAGGGCAAATTTGGGGGGTATTTGGGGGCAAATTTGGGGCATTTCTGGTAGATTTTGGGGCAAATTTTGGGGCATTTTGGAGGAAATTTGGGGCATTTTTGG
This sequence comes from Lophura swinhoii, assembly GCA_030408155.1. NCBI lineage: Eukaryota > Metazoa > Chordata > Aves > Galliformes > Phasianidae > Lophura > Lophura swinhoii. Next base: position 51,549 of record CM059483.1, on the reverse strand, counting down.
TGGATTTGGGGGCAATTTTAGGGCAAATTTTGGGGCATTTTGGTAGATTTGGGGGCAAATTTTGGGGCATTTTTGGCGGATTTTGGGGCATTTTCAGTGGATTTGGGGGCTTTTAGGGGAAATTTTGGGGGCATTTTGGGGCACATTTGGGGCATTTCTGGTGGATTTGGGGGCAATTTTGGGGTCTTTTGGTGCGAATTTTGGAGCATTTTGGTGGATTTGGGGGCAAATTTTGGGGCATTTTTGGTGCATTTTGGGGCATTTTGGGACTTTTAGGGCAAATTTTGGGGCAATTTGGGGTTATTTTGGGGTTACTTTGGGGCATTTTGGGGCATTTTCAGTGGATTTTGGGGCATTTTGAAGCATTTCAGGGCCTTTAGGGCAAATTTTGGGGCATTTTGGTGGATTTGGGGGCAAATTTGGGGCATTTTCAGTGGATTTGGTGACATTTTGGGTCTTTTAGGGCAAATTTTGGGGCATATTGGGGTTATTTTGGGGCATTTTGGGGCATTTTCAGTGGATTTTGGGGCATTTGGGGGCTTTTAGGGTGAATTTTGGGGGCATTTTGGGGCAAATTTGGGGCATTTCTGGTGGATTTGGGGGCATTTGGGGCTTTTAAGGTAAATTTTGGGGTAGTTTTGGTGGAATTAGGGGCAATTTTTGGGTCTTTTAGGGCGAATTTGGGGCAAATTTTGGGGCATTTTTGGTGGATTTTGGGGCATTTTGAGGCATTTCAGGGCTTTTAGGGCAAATTTTGGGGCATTTTGGTGGATTTGGGGGCAAATTTTGGGGCATTTTCAGTGGATTTTGGGGCATTTTCAGTGGATTTTGGGGCTTTTAGGGCAAATTTTGGGGCATGTTGGGGTTATTTTGGGGCATTTTGGGCCATTTTCAGTGGATTTTGGGGCATGTTGGGTGGATTTTGGGGCAAATTTTGGGGTCTTTTGGTGCATTTTGGGGCATTTGGGGGCTTTTAAGGCAAATTTTGGGGCAAATTTGGGGCATTTCTGGTGGATTTGGGAGCATTTGGGGTTTTTCAGACAAATTTTGGGGCACTTTGTTGGATTTGGGGGCAAATTTTGGGGCATTTTGGGGTTATTCTGGGGTTACTTTGGGGCATTTTGGGGCATTTTCAGTGGATTTTGTGTTAATTTTGGGGCTTTTAGGGCAAATTTTGGGGCACCTTTGGTGGATTTGGGGGCATTTTTAGCCATTCTACACAACTTTGGAGCACTGGGGGTGAATTTGGGGTGAATTTGGGGGATTTTAGGGCAAATTTTGGGTCAGTTTCAGGGATTTGGGGGCAAATTGAGGAAAAATATGGGGGATTTAAGAGCAAATTTGGGATATTTTAGGGCAAATTTGGGGGATTTGAGGCCACTTTGGCAGTTTTGGGGCAGTTTGGGTCAATTTTGAGCCATTTTGGGGCTGTTTTTAGGTAGTTTGGGGGCAGTTTGGGCCATTTTGGGCCACTTTGGGGCCATTTATGGGCATCTGTGAACATTTTGGGTCACTTTGGGGCCATTTGAGGGCATTTTGGGTCTGTTTAAGGCCATTTTGGGACCATTTCAGGGCATTTTGGGTCACTTTGGGGCGATCTGTGGACATTTTGAGTCAGTTTAGGGTCACTTTGGGGCCATTTCAGGGCATTTTGGGTCAGTTTGGGCCACTTTGGGGCCATTTCAGGGGATTATGGGGTGGTTTGGGTCAGTTTGGGGCCATTTCAGGGCATTTTGGATGACTTCAGGGCCATTTGTGAGCATTTTGGGTCAGTTTAGGGCCACTTTGGGGCCATTTCTGGACATTTGGGGTCAGTTTAGGGCCATTTTGGGGTAATTTCATGGCATTTTAGGGCAGTTTGGGTCAGTTTTGGGTCACTTTGGGGCCATTTGAGGGCAGCTTAAGGCCAACTTGGGACACTTTCAGAGCATTTTGGGTCAGTTTCTGACAGTTTAGTGCCACTTTGGGGCCATTTCAGGACATTTTGGGTCACTTTAGGGCCACTTCTGGACATTTTGAGGCAGTTTGGGTCAGTTTAGGGTCACTTTGGGGCTGTTTTTAGGTAGTTTTGGGACATTTTGGGTCAGTTTAGTGCCACTTTGGGGCCATTTCAGGGCATTTTGGATCAGTTTAAGGCCATTTCAGGCCATTTCAGGGCATTTTGGGGCATTTTGGGTCAGTTTAGGGCCATTTTGGGGTCATTTGTGGACATTTTGGGTTAGTTTAAGGCCAACTTGGGGCCATTACAGGGCATTTTGAGGCAGTTTGGGGCAGTTTAGGGCCATTTTGGGGCCATTTCAGGGCATTTTGGGTCAATTTGGGTCAGTTTAGGGCCATTTGGGGGCTGTTTCAGCACATTTTGGGTCAGTTTGGGTCAGTTCAGGGCCACTTTGGGGCCATTTCAGGGCATTTGGGGTCAGTTTAGGGCCATCTTGGGGCCATTTCTGGGCATTTTGGGTCATTTTGGATCAGTTTAGGGCCATTTGGGGGCTATTTCAGGGCATTTGGGGTCAGTTTGGGTCAGTTTAGGGCCATTTTGGGGTCATTTTGGGTCAGTTTCGGTCAGTTTAGGGCCACTTTGGGGCCATTTCAGGGCATTTGGGGTCATTTGGGGTCAGTTTAGGGCCACTTTGGGGCCATTTCAAGGCATTTCTGGGGCATTTGGGGTCAGTTTAGGGCATTTTGGGGCAATTTTGGGGCCATTTCAGCACATTTTGGGTCAGTTTGGGGCAATTTTGGGCCATTTTGGGGCTATTTCAGGACATTTTGGGGCATTTGGGGTCAGTTTTGGGCCACTTTGGGGCCATTTCAGGGCATTTTGGATCAGTTTGGGTCAGTTTAGGGCCATTTTGGGGCCATTTCAGGGCATTTGGGGTCATTTGGGGTCACTTTAGGGCCATTTGGGGGCTATTTCAGGGCATTTTGGGTCAGTTTGGGGCAATTTTGGGGCTATTTCAGGGCATTTTGGGTCAGTTTGGGGCAATTTTGGGGCTATTTCAGCACATTTTGGGTCAGTTTGGGTCAGTTTAGGGCCATTTGGGGGCTATTTGAGGGCATTTTGGGTCAGTTTGGGTCAGTTTAGGGCCACTTTGGGGCCATTTCAGGGCATTTTGGGTCAGTTTAGGGCCATTTGGGGCCATTTCAGGGGATTTGGGGTCAGTTTGGGGCCACTTTGGGGCCATTTCAAGGCATTTTGGGTCAGTTTGGGTCAGTTTAGGGCCATTTGGGGCCATTTCAGGGGATTTGGGGTCAGTTTGGGGCCACTTTGGTGCCATTTCAGGGCATTTTGGGTCAGTTTGGGTCAGTTTAGGGCCACTTTGGGGCCATTTCAGGGCATTTTGGGGTTCCCCCCGGGGTCCCTCCTCACCTCGTCCCAGCGGATGAATTTGCTGCCCTGCACCAACATGGCGGGGACCCGCGGCGGCTCCAACGGGAGCGGAACCGGGACCGGGCGCGGCGCCGCCATGATTGCACCGGGGCGGGCCGGGGCGGGGGGGCGGGGCTACAGAGGAGAGCCGCGAGGCGATTGGTGGAACCGTGGGAAAGGGGGAGGGGCCGGAGGAGAGCGGCGCGCGCCGATTGGTGGAAAGGAGGAAAGGGGCGGGGATGAGAGCGGCGCGCATGCGCGGACATGCATAGAGGGCTGGGTGGGCGTGGCCTGCTGCGGAAATGGGCGTGTCCAAAGTGAATGGCCGTATGAAGGGAGGGGCGTGGTCTCGTTTTTAAAGGGGCGTGGCCTCGTGGAAAGGGGGCGTGGCCTCGAGGTATCCGGAAATGGGTGTGGTCCAAGAGATTTGAATGGAGGGATTTGAATGGAGGGAGTCGGGGCTGAATGGGCGCGGTCTTATGGAAGGAAGCGTGGGCTGAGCCACGTGCGGCCGTTATAAACCGAGAGTGGTCCCCGCACGCTGCAGCGCCGCTTTAAGTGAGCGAGGTCTCCTCCGAAGGGGCGTGGTCTCAAGGAGGGCGGCGTGGTTTCATTGGGGTCGAAAGTCCAATAGGTGGGTCCCACACAACTCATCGCCGCTTTAAGAAGACGCGGTCTAACAGCGGTCCCGAAGGTCTCAAACGAAAGGGTGGACCCCACCAGGACCATCGCCGCTTTAAGGAGGCGTGTTTTAACTGCAGAGGGCGTGGCCTCACGTAAACTGGGCGTGGCCACACAGAATGAGCTTTCTCTCAGCTCGGCGTTGCCGCTTTAAAGCCTCTCGGGCGGCCCCACAACCAGCATCGCCGCTTTAAGGGGGCGTGGTCTAATCGGGTGGAGGCGTGGCTCCGTGCTGGGGGTTTCAACTCCTCACCTCCGCATCGCCGCTTTAAGAGAGCATCGGCCCCACCGATTGCATCGCCGCTTTAAGCGAGCGAGGCACGCCGCCTTTTCTCCACACAAAGCCGTTTCCGTTTCCGGCAGGGCGGCTTCCGGTTCCGGTCCGGCAGGGCAGGGCATGGCGGCGCCGTGCGGCCACCCGGGCCCTCCAGCGCCGCCGCCTCCCCCGCCGGGCCGGGGCCGAGCTCAGCGCCGGGACCTCGGGTTTGCTTCGCAACGGGACCGGAGGGAGCGGACGGAGCGGCGGTCGGGGCGGAGGAGGCGGGGGGAGCGCGGAGAGGAGGGAAGGTGACGGTGCGGTACGACCGCAGGGAGCTGCGGAAACGGCTGCACCTGGAGGAGTGGATCCTGGGGCAGCTCACGGCGCTCTACGACTGCCGGGTACGGCCGGGGGGGGGGAGGGCACCGGTAATAACGGGGAAGGGGCGGAGGGCCACGCCCCCCCCAATCCCGGTTACACGTTTAGGTCCCGCCCCGAAGCCACGTGACCCCTTTAGGCCACGCCCCCAAGCCCACGACCCTCATAGGCCACGCCCCCTAATCCGTACGATCCCCCTTTAGGCCCCGCCCCAAGCCATGTGCCCTACTTAGGCCCCACCCTCAAACCACGTGACCCACGTAGACCCCACCAACCCATATGTCCTTTAGGCCACGTGACTCCTTTAGGCCCCGCCCCCAAGCTATGTGACCCCTTTAAGCCCCACCCCCAATCCCACCGACCCATTTAGGCCCTGCCTCCCAATCAACATGAACTTACTTTAGCCCCGCCCCCAAACCATGTGACCCCATTAAGCCCTGGCCCCAAATCCTGTGACCCCCTTTAGGCCAACCCCCAAACTATGTGACCCCTTTAGGCCACGCCCCCCAAGCCCACCGACCCTCATAGGCCACGCCCCCTAATCCGACCCCCCTTTAGGCCCCGCCCCCAAGCCATGTGCCCCATTAAGGCCCCGCCCTCAAACCACGTGACCCCCGTAGACCCCACCCCCAATCCACATGCCCTTTAGGCCCCACCCCTAAGCCATGTGACCCATTTAGACCCCACCCCCAATCCCACCGACCCATTTAGGCCCTGCCTCCCAATCAACATGAACATCCTTTAGGCCCCGCCCCAAACACACGTGACCCGTAGACCCGCCCCCAAACCATGTGATCCCATTAAGCCCCACCCCCAAACCATATGACCCCCTGTAGGCCAAGCTCCCAAACCATGTGACCCCTTTTGGCCACGCCCCCTAATCAGCATGACCTCCTTTAGGCCACGCCCCTAATCACACTGACCTTCATAGGCCCTGAAGACCACGCCCCCAAACCACGTGACCCCCTCTTAGGCCCCGCCCCCAAACCATGTGACCCCCTCTTAGGCCCTGCCCTCAAACCATGTGATCCCTTTGTGCCCCACCTCCAAAACCACGTGACCCCACTTAGGCTCCACCCCCAAACCACGTGATCCTTTAGGCCCCGCCCCCAATCCCCGCTAACCACTTTATGCCCCGCCCTCAAGCCATGTGACCCCTTTTAGGCCACACCCCCCAAACCACATGACCCCACTTATTCCCCGCCCCCAAATCACCTGATCCCTTTAGGCCCCACCCCCAAGTCATGTGATCCCTTTAGGCCCTCCCCCCCCCGCCCAATCCCAACAACTCATTGAGTCCCTGCCACCCAATCAACACTATTCCCCTTTTAGGCCCCGCCTCCAAGCCATGTGATCCTTTTAGGCCCCACCCCCCCAACCACGTGGCCCCACTTAGGCCCCACCCCCAAACCACGTGATCCCTTTAGGCCCCGCCCCCATTTCCCAGGATCACTTTCTGCCCCTCCCCAAGCCACGTGACCCCCCTTTAGGCCACATCCTCAAGCCACGTGACCCCTTTAGGCCACACCCCCAAGCCACGTGACCCCATTTAGTCCCCAATCCAACCTGACCCTTTAGGCCCCGCCCCCAAACCACGTGACCTTTAGGCCCCGCCCCCAATCCATGTGCTCCCTCCAGGCCCTGACCCAACCTGACCCCTTTATGCCCCGCCCCCAAGCCACGTGACCCCGCCTCCAACCACGTGACCACTTTAGGCCCCGCCCCCAATGCATTTTGAGGACCCCATATTTGATGCCCCCTCCCCTCCAATTTTGGGACCCCCTGCCATTTTTAAGTCCCCCCCCCCCCCCCCAGTTCTGAATCCCCTCTTCAGTTTTGGGATCCCCCCCATATTTGAAAGTCATCGTTCCTCCCCCCCCCCCCCCCCCCCCCAACTTTTGGGACCCCCTGCCATTTTTAAACCCCCCCCCCCTCAATTTTGGGACCCCCCCTCAGTTTTGGGTCCCCCCCCCAGTTCTGAATCCCCCCTTCAGTTTTGGGGTCCCCCCATATTTGAAAGCCATCATTCCCACCCCCCCCCCAAAATTTTGGGACCCCCTGCCATTTTTAACCCCCCCCCCCTCAATTTTGGGACTCCCCTCAGTTTTGGGTCCCCCCCCAGTTCTGAATCCCCCCTTCAGTTTTGGGGTCCCCCCATATTTGAAAGTCCACCCCCCTCCCCCAATTTTGGGACCCCCTGTCATTTTTGAAGACCCCCCCCCCCCTCAATTCTGGAACCCCCCCTCAGTTTTGGGTCCCCCCCCAATTCTGATTCCCCCCTTCAGTTTTGGGATTCTCCCATATTTAAAAGTTTCCCCCCTCCCCAAATTTTGCGATCTCCTGCCGTTTTAAAGACCACCTCTTCAATTCTTGGGCCCCCCTCAAATTCTGAGACCCCCCCACCTAATTTTGAGACACCCTCCCCCCCCAAATTCTGAGGCCCCCCCTGATTTTGGGAGACCTCCAATTCTGGGACCCCATATTTAAATGTTGCCCCCCCCCCCCCCTATTTTGGGACCTCCTACCATTTTGGAAGACCCCCCTGCAAATTCTGAGACCCCCCCCAATTTTGGGACCCCTTCCCATTTTAAAGACCCCCCCCCCTTCAATTCAGGGTCCCCCCCAGTTTGGGACCCCTCCCCTCCAATTCTGAAACCCCCCCTTCAATTTTAAGATCCCCTCAATATTTGAAGGCTGCTCCCTCAATTTTAGGATCCTCTGCCATTTTGAAAGACCCCCAAATTCGGACCCCTTCCCCCCCCCGCTAATTTTGGGACCCCTTCCCAATCCTGAGACCCCCCCCCAATTTTGGGGACCCCCCCTCATAGGAGGAGGAGATCCCGGAGCTGGAGATCGACGTCGATGAACTCCTAGAGATGGAGAGCGACGGCGCCCGCAGCGCCCGCGTTCAGGTACCCAAATTGGGGAGGGGGGGAGCCTTAAAAATTGGTGGGGGTCCTCAACATTGTGAGGGGGCAGAGCTGTGGACCCCTCCCCCCCCAAAAAATCTCAAAAACCTGCAAAATTTGGGCTGAAATACCCTGAATTTGGGCTGGAATCAATGAGAGAACATTTGCGCCTTCGCTCCCAACATTTTGGGGTTCCCCCCCTATTTTTGGGGTGAATTCCTCCAATTTTGGGTTTGGGGGTTCTTTTCTTCCCAACCCCATAAGGGGAGCCCCAAAAATCCCCTAAAACCCCCCAAATTCCCCCAAATTTGTGCTGTAATGGCCACAAATTTAGGCTGGAATCAATGAGAGAGCATTGCGCATTCGCCTCCCAACATTTTGGGGTCTCCCCCATTTTTGGGGTGAATTTCTCCAATTTTGAGGTTTTGGGGTTGTTTCACCACCACCCCCCATAAGGGGAGGCCCAACAATTCCCACGAAACCCCCAAAAATGCCCCCAAATTCCCCCAAATTTGGGTGAAATGGCTGCAAATTTGGGCTGGAATTCAATGAGAGAACATTGCGTGTTCATCCCCCTACGTTTTGGGGTACCCCCCCATTTTTGGGGTGAATTTCTCCAATTTTGGGGTTTTGGGGTTCTTTCTCTCCCACCCCCATAAGGGGAGGCCCAAAAATTCCCTAAAAGCCCCCAGTAGCACCAAAATTTGGGCTGAAATGCCCTGAATTTGGGCTGGAATCAATGAGAGAACATTGCACATTCGCTCCCCCCCTATTTTTGGGGTGAATTCCTCCAATTTTGGGGTGAATTCCTCCAATTTTGGGGTTTTGGGGTTCTTTCGCTCCTATACCCATAAGGAGCCCCCAAAAATCTCCACAAAACCGCCCCAAAGTCCCCCAAATTCCCCCAAATTTGGGCTGAAATGGCTGCAAATTTGAGCTGGAGTCAATGAGAGAACATTGCGCATTCGCTCCCAACATTTTGGGGTCCCTCCCCATTTTTGGGGTGAATTCCTCCAATTTTGGGGTTTTGCCCACCCCAGGAGTACCACACCTATAAGGGGACCCCCAAAAATCTCCACAAAACCACCCCAAAATCCCCCCAAATACCCCCAAATTGGGGCTGAAATGCCCTGAATTTGGCTGGAATCAATGAGAGAACATTGCGCGTTCACTCCCCCACGTTTTGGGGAACCCCCCAATTTTGGGGGTGAATTCCTCCAATTTTGGGGTTATGGGATTCTGCCCCCCCCCAGCCCCATAAAGGGAGCCCCAAAAATTCTCTAAAAGCCCCAGAAGCTCCAAAATTTGGGCTGAAATGCCCTGAATTCGGGCTGGAATCAATGAGAGAACGTTGCACGTTCGCTCCCAACATTTTGGGGTTCCCCCCCCATTTTTGGGGTGAATTCCTCCAATTTTGGGGTTTTGCCCCCCCCCGGGGGTACCACACCCATAAGGGAACCCCCAAAAATCTCCACAAAACCCCAAAAAAGTTTCAAAATTCCCCTAAATTTGGGCTGAAATGGCCGCAAATTTGGGCTGGAATCAATGAGAGAACATTGCGCATTCGCTCCCAACATTTTGGGGTCTCCCCCATTTTTGGGGTGAATTCCTCCAATTTTGGGGGTTATGGGGTTCTGCCCCCCCCACCGCCATAAAGGGAGCCCCCAAAATCCCCTAAAAGCCACAAAAAGCTCCAAAATTTGGGCTGAAATGCCCTGAATTTGGGGTGGAATCAATGAGAGAACATTGCATGTTCACTCCCAACATTTTGGGGTTCCCCCCCCCAATTTTGGGGTGAATTCCTCCAATTTTGGGGTTTTACCCCCCCCCGGGGGTACCACACCCATAAGGGAACCCCCAAAAATCTCCACAAAACCCCCAAAAAAGTTCCAAAATTCCTCCAAATGTGGGTGAAATGGCTGCAGATTTGGGCTGGAATCAATGAGAGAACATTGCGTGTTCACCCCCCCACACGTTTTGGGGTCCCCACCCAAATTTTTGGGGTGAATTCCTCCAGTTTTGGGATTCTGCTCCCCCACTTCTATAAGGGAAACCCCCAAAATCCCCTAAATGTCTCCCCCCCCCCCAAAAATCCCCTTCTGATCCCAATTTCCCCCCATAGGAAATCCTGGTGGACTGTTACAAACCCACAGAGGTAAGTGAAATTTGGGGGGGGGGGTTGGAATTCCAATCCCCCCCCCCCAAAAATTGTGCCCCCCTCCCATATTTGGGGTCTCCCCCCCAATTTGGGGGTCCCCCCTCCCCTTTTTAACCTTCCCCCCTCCCCCCCCCCCCATAGGCATTCGTCTGTGACCTGCTGGACAAGATCCGAGGGATGCAGAAACTCAACACCCCCCAAAAGAAGTGACCCCCCCCCCTGCAAATTTGGGGACCCCCCCTCAATTTTGGGGGACCCCCCCCCGTGTTTCGGGGACCCCTCCCTCAATTTCAGGCCCCCACCCATTTTGGGGAACCTCCCACCCCTCCACTTTTTGGGCCCCCTCCCAATCCGGTCCCCCTCTACCCCCCCAATTTGGGTGATTCCCTTCCCATTTTGGGGACCCCCCCCTTAATTTTGCCCCCCCTCCCCAATTTGGGTGATCCTCCTTCCATCTTGGGGAACCCCCCAATTTTGGGGAACCCCCCCCTCAATTTTTGGGGCCAGCTCCCATTTTGGGCCCCCTCCTATTCTGGGCCCTTCCCCCCCCCTCCCAATTTGGGTGATCATCCTCCCATCTTTAGGGCCCCCCCCCTCAATTTTGGAGCCCCCCTCCATGTTGAGAACCCCCCCAATTTGGGCCCCTCCATTTTGAGGACCCCCCCTCACAATTTTGGGGCCCCCCCGCAGCGATAATCACATCAACCCCCCCCCCCCCTTCATATCCGTTATCCCCCCTCCCCATAATCTTATTTTGGGGTGGGGGTCCCACGTGGGGGGGGGGGTTCAGTTTTGAGGGTGTGTGTCCCCCCCCCATTGGGGTCTGTGTGTGTGTGTGTGTGTGCGTGTCAAGGGGGGGGGAGGTGGGGGGGGGGGGGCATCGTTTTTTGGGTGCTTTTTTAGCGGTTTTGGGGTCTTTTATTTGTCCCAAATCTGTGACTTTTCGGGGTTGTTTTTATATGGATTTAATAAAGCGCCGTTTTGACATTTCTGGGGGGGGGGCATTTCTGAGGGGGGGGGGGGGGGGGGCGTCTGGTGATCCTCAACCCCCTCCCCCCAAAATACCCCCCCCATTTCACCCCCCCCCCCCAAATTCCCCATCCCAAAAGCCCTCCTAAATACCCCCCCTATGTCTGTCGACCCCCCCAAAATGACCCCCCCCAAATCCCCCCATAAATTCCCCATCCCAAAAGCCCCCCCAAATACCCCCCATGTCCCCCCCCCCAAAATACCCCCCCCTATGTCCGTCCATTTCCCCCTAAATTCCCCCCTAAATTCCCCATTCCGAAGGCCCCCATCCCAAAACCCCTCCTAAATACTCCCCTATGTCCACCCCCCCCAAAATGACCCCCCCAAAACCCCCCCATGTTTGCCCCCCCTAAATTCCCCATCCCAAAAGCCCCCAAATACCCCCCCCATGCCCATCCAACCCCCCCCAAAAAAGTCCCTCCCCCAACCCCCCTCCAAATCTGCCCATAAATTCCCCATCCCAAAAGCCCCCCTAAATACCCCCCCCATAAATTCCCATCCTAAAAGCCCCCCTAAATCCCCCTCCATGCCCACTCCCCCCCCCAAAATGCCCCCCCAAACCGCCCCATAAATTCCCCATCCAAAAAGTCCCCCTAAATATCCCTCTAGGTCCACCCCCCCCAAAATGACCCCCCCAAATCCCCCCCATGTCTGCCTCCCCCCCATATAATCCCCCCTTAAATTCCCCATCCCAAAAGCCCCCCTAAGTACCCCCCATGCCCACCCCCCCAAAATACCCCCCATGTCCATCCATCCCCCCAAAATGCCCCCCCACAAATCCCCCCCCAAATTCCCCTTCCAAAAAGCCCCCCTAAATACCCCCCCATGTCCACGCCCCCCAAAAAAGACCCCCCAAATCCCCCCATAAATTCCCCATCCCAAAAGCCCCCCTAAATACCCCCCTATGTCCACCCCCCCCAAAATGACCCCCCCAAAACCCCCCCATTTTTGCCCCCCCTAAATTCCCCATCCCTAAAGCCCCCAAATACCCCCCCATGTCCATCCAACCCCCCCCCCAAAAAGTCTCTCCCCCAAACCGCCCCCAAATCCCCCCCCATAAATTCCCCATCCCAAAAGCCCCCCTAAATACTCCTCCATGTCCCCCCCCAAAATGACCCCCCCAAATCCCCCATGTCTGCCTCCCCCCCTAAATTCCCCATCCTAAAAGCCCCCTAATACCCCCCCATGTCCATCCAACCCCCCCCAAGTCCCCCCCCATAAATTCCCATCCTAAAAGCCCCCCTAAATACTCCTCCATGTCCACCCCCCCCAAAATGACCCCCCCAAATCCCCCCCTAAATTCCCCATCCCAAAAGCCCCCCTAAGTAATCCCCATGCCCACCCCCCCAAAATACCCCCCATGTCCATCCATCCCCCCCAAAATGCCCCCCCCAAACCCCCCCCATAAATTCCCCATCCCAAAAGCCCCCCTAAATACCCCCCCATATCCACCCCCCCAAAATGACCCCCCCCAAATCCTCCCCCATGTCTGCTGCCCCCCCCCCCCAAATCCCCCCATAAATTCCCCATCCCAAAAGCCCCCCTAAATACCCCCCCATGGCAACTCTCCAAAAATGACCCCCCCCCATGTCTGCTCCTCCCCAACCCCCCCCATAAATTCCCCATCCCAGAAGCCCCCTAAAATCCCCCCCAAATGCCCCCCCCCCACAAATCCCCCATAAATTCCCCATCCCAAAAGGCTCCCAAATCCCCCCCATGCCCGTCCACCCCCCCCCCAAAATTATTCCTCCAAATCCCCCCCACCATAAAAAACCCCCCCTAAATGCGCCCTTCTCTGCCCCCTTTAGGATTCCTTCCCTAACCCCCCCCCCCAAAGTGACCCCCCCCTTTAAAAAAATCCCCCCCCCCCCCAAAAAAAAAACCATAAACCGATTCCAATTTTCCCCTTGTCCCAATTGGGATCCCTCCCCAACTTCCCCCCCCCACCCAAAAAAAATCCACCACCCCCCCCCAAACCCCATAAACCAATTCCAATTTATCCCTTTATTACCCCAAATTTTGCCCCCCCCCCCCCCCCCCACATTGGGATCCCTTCCAACCCCCCTCAGCTGTGCCCCCCCCCAAAAAAAATCCCATAAACTAATTCCAATTTACCCTTCTATTGCCCCAAATTTTGCCCCCCCCCCACATTGGAATCCCTCCCAACCCCCCCCCCCAAATGTGACCCACCCCCCAAATCCCCCCCCCCCAAAAAAAAACCCCATAAACCGATTCCAATTTTCCCCTTTATTGCCTCCAAATGTGACCCCCCCATAAAAAAATCCCCCCTCCAATTTGTGACCCCCCCCAAATGTCGTCCCCTCCCCCCCCCCCAAAAAAAAACCCCATAAACCGATTCCAATTTACCCTTTTATTGCCCCAAATTTTGCCCCCCCCCCACATTGGGATCTCTTCCAACCCCCCCCCAAATGTGACCCACCCCCCAAATCCCCCCCCCCAAAAAAAACCCCATAAACCGATTCCAATTTTCCCCTTTATTGCCTCCAAATGTGACCCCCCCATAAAAAAAATCCCCCCTCCAATTTGTGACCCCCCCCAAATGTCGTCCCCTCCCCCCCCCCCAAAAAAAACCCCATAAACCGATTCCAATTTACCCTTTTATTGCCCCAAATTTTGCCCCCCCCCCACATTGGGATCTCTTCCAACCCCCCCCCAAATGTGACCCACCCCCCAAATCCCCCCCCCCAAAAAAAACCCCATAAACCGATTCCAATTTTCCCCTTTATTGCCCCCAAATGTGACCCCCCCATAAAAAAATCCCCCCTCCAATTTGTGACCCCCCCCAAATGTCGTCCCCTCCCCCCTCCCCCCAAAAAAACCCATAAACTGATTCCAATTTTCCCTTTTATTGCCCCAAATTTTGCCCCCCCCCCACATTGGGATCTCTTCCAACCCCCCCCCCAAATGTGACCCACCCCCCAAATCCCCCCCCCCAAAAAAAACCCCATAAACCGATTCCAATTTTCCCCTTTATTGCTCCCAAATGTGACCCCCCCATAAAAAAATCCCCCCCCCCAAATTGTGACCCCCCCCAAATGTCGTCCCCTCCCCCCCCCCCCCCCCAAAAAAACCCCATAAACCGATTCCAATTTTCCCTTTTATTGCCCCAAATTGTGCCCCCAGCCCCCCCCCAGCCCCCCCTCACAGCTCCGGGCGCCGTTCGATTTTCAGCAGCTCCACTTCAAAAATCAGCACCGCCCCCCCTGCAAACAGACCCAAAATCTTCGTTTTTCACCCCAAAATCCCAACCTGAAATCCCCATTTCTCACCCCAAAACTACAGCCCCCAAATCCCAGTTTTTCACCCCAAAATGAGACCCAAAAACCCCGTTTCTCACCCCCCAAATCCCGTTTTTCACCCCAAAAAAGAGCCCCCGATTCCGTTTTTCACCCCAAAATCAGACCACAAAATCCCCGTTTTTCACCCTAAAATGGGACCCAAAAATCCCCATTTCTCACCCCCAAAATCCCCATTTCTCACCCCAAAAAAGAGCCCCTGATTCCCCGTTTCTCACCCCAAAATGAGACCCCAAAATCCCCATTTCTCACCCCCAAATCCCCATTTTTCACCCCAAAAAAGAGCCCCGAAATCCCCGTTTTTCACCCCAAAATGAGACCTCCAAAATCCCCATTTTTCACCCCAAAATCCCCATTTTTCACCCCCCAAATTCCAGCCCCAAAATCCTCATTTTTCACCCCAAAAAAGAGCCCCCAATTCCCCCATTTCCCCCCAAAGCCCCAGCCCGAAAATCCCCATTTTTCACCCCAAAATCCTCATTTTTCACCCCAAAAGAGCCCCAAAATCCCCATTTTTCACCCCAAACCCCCAGCCCCAAAATTCCCATTTTTCACCCCAGACCCCCAGCCCAAAAATCCTCATTTTTTACCCCAAAAAAGAGCCCCCATTTCCCCTATTTCTCCCCAATCCCCCAGCCCCAAAATCCCCATTTTTCACCCCAAAAAAGAGCCCCAAAATCCCCATTTTTCACCCCAGACCCCCAGCCCCAAAATCCTCATTTTTCACCCCAAAAAAGAGCCCCCAAATCCCCATTTTTCACCCCCCAAATTCCAGCCCCAAAATCCCCATTTTTCACCCCAAAATCTCCATTTTTCACCCCCAAAATAGAGCCCCAAAATCCCCACTTTTCCCCCCAACCCCCCAGTCCCAAAATCCCCATTTTTCACCCCAAAATCTCCTCCCCCCCCCCCCCCCCAAACCATACCGGGGATTTTTGGTGGTGCTCCTCGCTCTCCGTACCCTACAAACAAAAACCCCATATTGGGGGGGGGGGGGGGAGGGGGTCCATATTGCCCCCCCCCCCCCCCCCATTTATTGGGGTCCCCATTTTAACCCCCCCCCCCCCCCATTTTGGGGTCTCCCCATCTTAGGGTCTCCCTTCCCCCCCATTTTTGGGGTCCCCAAAGCCCCCCCCCAATTTTAGGGTCTCCAATTCCCCCCCGCCCATTTTAGGATCCCCCCTTTTTAGGGTCTCCTTTCCCCCCCTCCCCCCATTTTAGGGGACCCCAAAGCCCCCCCCCCCGAATTTTAGAGTCTTTTTAAGATCCCCCCCCCCTCCCATTTTGGGGTCCCCAAAGTCCCACCCCCCAAATTTTAGGGTCCTTTTAGGATTCTCCCCCAATTTTAGGATCCCCATGGGGCCCCCCCCCCATTTTAGGGTCCCCATAGGGCCACCCTCCCCCCCCCAATTTTAGGGTCTCCAATTCCCCCCCCCCCCATTTTAGTATCCCCACATTTTAGGGTCTCCCTTCCCCCCCCCCCCCCCAATTTAGGGGACCCCAAAGCCCCCCCCCGAATTTTAGGGTCCTTTTAGGACCCCCCCCCCATTTTAGAATCTCCATATGGCCCCCCCCAATTTTAGGGTCTCCAATTTCCCCCATTTTGGGGTCCCCATACAGCCCCCCCCCAATACAATTTTAGGCTCTCCCCCCCCATTTTGGGATCCCCATGGACCCCCCCGCCCCCCCCCCCCCGAATTTTAGAGTCACTCTTCTAGTTTTGGGGTGTCCCCCCCCCCATTTTGAGGTCCCCATGGACCCCCCCCAGCCCTCACTCCCCCCCCCCCTCATTTTAGGGTCTCTCCCAATTTTGTCGTCCCCCCCCCCCATTTTGGGGTCCCCCCCCATCTCACCCAGTTCCGGTGGGATCACCAACTTCCTCTTCTCCCCTTCGCACATCCTGGGGGGGGGGGGGGGGGGGGGAATTTAAGGGGGGGTTCCCCAATTTAGGGGTCACCCACTGAGTTGGGGGGGGGGTCCTTATTTAGAGTTTCCCATTGAGGGGGAAGGGGGGGCAATTCAGAGAATCTCAATATTTTTTTTTTTGGGGGGGGGGTCCCCCATTACTTTTTAAGACCCCTCCTCATTTCGGGGTCCCCCCCCGTCAATTTTTTTCCCCCACTTTGGGCCCCCCCCCCCCCACTTTGGAACCCCTCACACTTCAGGGTTTTCCCTCTCCCATTTATGCCCCCCCCCCTCCCCCATTTTGGGGTCCCCCCCCCCCCACGTACCCCAGCAGCCCCTGCCCCCCCCCACATTATCGTGTGCCCCCCCATTTTAAGGACCCCCCCCCCATTACCGTACCCCAGCAGCCCCTGGCCCCTGATGCACCCCCCATTTATAAACCCCCCCCATTTTGATGACCCCCCCCCCATTATTTTGTGCCCCCCCCATTTTAAGGACCCCCCCCCATTTTAAAGGCCCCCCCCCCTCCCATTACCAGACCCCAGCAGCCCCTGCTCCCAGCCCTTGATTCCCCCCCCATTTACCCCCCGTTTATAAACCCCCCCATTTTGATGATCCTCCTCCATTATTTTGTGCCCCCCCCATTTTAAGGACCCCCCCCCATTTTAAAGGACCCCCCCCCCCCCCATTACCGGACCCCAGCAGCCCCTGGCCCCTGCCCTTGATGCACCCCCCCATTTACAACCCCCCCATTTTAATACCCCCCACCCCATTATTTTGTGCCCCCCACATATTAAGGACCACCCCCCCATTTTAAGCCCCCCCCACATTATCGTACTCCAGCATCCCCTGCTCCCAGCACCTGATGCTCCCTCCATTTACAACCCCCACCAATTTGATGACCCCCCCATCCCCCCATTATTTTGTGCCCCCCCCCCATTTTAATGCCCCCCCCATTCTAAGGACCCCCCCCCCATTTTAAGCCCCCCCCCCATTACCGTACCCCAGCATCCCCTGCTCCCAGCCCCTGATGCTCCCTCCATTTACAACCCCCACTAATTTGATGACCCCCCCCCCACTATTTTGTCCCCCCCCCCCATTTTAAGGACCCCCCCACCATTTTATGACCCCCCTCCATTTTAAGGACCCCCCCCCCCATTACCGTACCCCAGCAGCCCCTGCTCCCAGCCCCTGATACTCCTCCATTTACAACCCCTGCTAATTTGATGACCCCCCCCCCACTATTTTGTCCCCCCCCCCATTTTAAGGACATCCCCCCCCCAATTTAAGCCTCCCCCCATTACCGTACCCCAGCAGCCCCTGCTCCCAGCCCTTGATGCGTCCCCCATTTACAACCACCCCCCATTTTAAGGACCCCCCCCCATTATTTTGTGACCCCCCATCCCTCCCGTTATTTTGTGTCCCCCCCCCATTTTAAGGACCCCCCCCCAATTTAAGCCCCCCCCCCCAATACCGTACCCCAGCAGCCCCTGCTCCCAGCTCCTGATGCTTCCTCCATTTACAACCCTCGCCAATTTGATGACCCCCCCCCACTATTTTGTCCCCCCCCCATTTTAAGCCCCCCCCCACATTATCGTACTCCAGCATCCCCTGCTCCCAGCACCTGATGCTCCCTCCATTTACAACCCCCCACCAATTTGATGACCCCCCCATCCCCCCATTATTTTGTGTCCCCCCCCATTTTAAGGACCCCCCCCATTCTAAGGACCCCCCCCCCATTTTAAGCCCCCCCCCGTTACCGTACCCCAGCAGCCCCTGCTCCCAGCCCCTGATGCTCCTCCATTTACAACCCCCAGCAATTTGATGACCTCCCCCCATCCCCCCATTATTTTGTGCCCCCCCCCCCCATTTTAAGGACCCCCCCCCATTTTAAGCCCCCCCCCGTTTCCGTACCCCAGCAGCCCCTGCTCCCAGCACCTGATGCTCCCTCCATTTACAACCCCCACCAATTTGATGACCCCCCCATCCCCCCATTATTTTGTGCCCCCCCCCCCATTTTAATGCCCCCCCCCATTCTAAGGCCCCCCCCCCAATTTAAGCCCCCCCCCGTTACCGTACCCCAGCAGCCCCTGGTCCCAGCCCTTGATGACCTGCCCGGTCCCCAGTGAGAACACGAAGGGCTGCCCCCTGCCCACGCTGCTGTCGAACTGCGAGCCGTCCTCCAGCCGCCCCTGCACCAGTACAGACCAGTATAAACCAGTACAGACCAGTATAAACCAGTACAGACCAGTATAAACCAGTACAGACCGCTATCACCCCAGTGACCCCCCCCCAGTCCCCCCCGTTGCCATCCCAGCGCCTCCCGGTTGTTCCCAGTCCCTCCCACTCCCATCCCAGTTGCTCCCAGTGCCCCCCATTCCCATCCCAGTATATCCCAGTCCCATCCCAGTGTCTCCCAGTATGATCCCAGTGCATCCCAGTGCCCCCGATTCCCATCCCAGTCCATCCCAGTCCATCCCAGTCCCCACCACCCAGTCCATCCATTCCATCCCATTCCCCCCCAGTCCTATCCCAGTCCCCCCATTCCCATCCCAGTGCCTCCCAATAGGATCCCAGTCGCTCCCAGTTGCTCCCAGTCCCTCCCAGTGCCCCCCAATCCCATCCCAGTCCCTCTCAATCCTATCCCAGTCCCCCCCAGTGCCCCCCAATCCCATACCAGTGCCTCCCAATAGGATCCCAGTCCCTCCCAGTTGCTCCCAGTCCCTCCCAGTGCCCCCATATCCCATCCCAGTCCCTCTCAATCCCATCCCAGTCCCTCCCAGTGCCTCCCATTCCCATCCCAGTCCCTCCCAGTGCCCCCCAATCCCATCCCAGTCCCTCCCAGTGCCCCCCATTCCCATCCCAGTCTCTCCCACTGCCCCTATTCCATCCCATTCCATCCCAGTCCCTCCCAGTGCCGCTATTCCCATCCCAATCCCCCCCAGTTGCTCCCACTGCCCCCCATTCCCATCCCAGTCCCTCCCAGTGCCCCTACTCCCATCCCAGTCTCTCCCAGTGCCCCCCATTCCCATCCCAGTGCCCCCCAGTGCTCTCTATTCCCATCCCAATCCCTCCCAGTTACTGCCAGTGCCCCCCATTCCCATCCCAGTCTCTCCCACTGCCCCTATTCCATCCAGTTCCCATCCCAGTCCCTCCCAGTGCCCCTATTCCCATCCCAATCCCATCCCAGTTGCTCCCACTGCCCCCTATTCCCATCCCAGTTGCTCCCAGTGCCCCCCATTCCCTTCCCAGTCCCTCCCAGTGCCCCCCATTCCCTTCCCAGTCCCTCCCAGTTGCTCCCAGTGCCTCCCAATCCCATCCCAGTCCTTCCCAGTGCCATCCCAGTCCCTCCCATTCCTATCCCAGTGCCTCCCAGTCCATCCCAACGCCCCCTAATCCCCTCCCATTCCCATCCCAGTCTCTCCCAGTGCCCCCCAATCCCATCCCAGTCCCTCCCAGTGCCCCTATTCCCATCCCAATCCCTCCCAGTTGCTCCCAGTGCCTCCCAATCCCATCCCAGTCCTTCCCAGTGCCATCCCAGTCCCTCCCATTCCTATCCCAGTGCCTCCCAGTCCATCCCAACGCCCCCTAATCCCCTCCCATTCCCATCCCAGTCTCTCCCAGTGCCCCCCAATCCCATCCCAGTCCCTCCCAGTGCCTCCATTCCCATCCTAGTCCCTCCCAGTTGCTCCCAGTCCCTCCCAGTGCGCCCCAATCCCATCCCAGTCCCTCCCAGTGCCTCCCATTCCCATCCAAGTCCCTCCAGTGCCCACCAATCCCATCCCAGTCCCTCCTAATGGTCTCTATTCCCATCCCAGTCCCTCCCATTCCTATCCCAGTCCCTCCCAGTCCATCCCAATGCCCCCTAATCCCCTCCCATTCCCATCCCAGTCGCTCCCAGTCCCTCCCAGTGCCTCCCCATTCCCATCTCGGTCCCTCCCAGTTGCTTCCAGTGTCCCCCATTCCCATCTCGGTGTCTCCCAGTGCCCCCCAGTCCCATCCCAGTCCCTCCCAGTCCCTCCCATTCCCATCCCAGTGCCCCCCATTCCCATCCCAGTGCCCTCATATGCCATCCCCAGTCCCTCCCAGTGCCCCCCAATCCCATCCCAGTCCCTCCCATTCCCATCCCAGTGCCCCCCAATCCCATCCCAGTCCCTCCCAGTCCCTCCCATTCCCATCCCAGTGCCCCCCATTCCCATCCCAGTGCCCTCATATGCCATCCCAGTCCCTCCCAGTGCCCCCCAATCCCATCCCAGTCCCTCCCATTCCCATCCCAGTGCCCCCCAGTCCCATCCCAGTCCCTCCCAGTCCCTCCCATTCCCATCCCAGTGCCCCCCATTCCCATCCCAGTGCCCTCATATGCCATCCCAGTCCCTCCCAGTGCCCCCCCAATCCCATCCCAGTCCCTCCCATTCCCATCCCACTGCCCCCCATTCCCATCCCAGTCCCTCCCAGTGCCCCTACTCCATCCCAGTCTCTCCCAGTGCCCCCCATTCCCATCCCAGTGCCCCCCAGTGCTCTCTATTCCCATCCCAATCCCTCCCAGTTACTGCCAGTGCCCCCCATTCCCATCCCAGTCTCTCCCACTGCCCCTATTCCATCCAGTTCCCATCCCAGTCCCTCCCAGTGCCCCTATTCCCATCCCAATCCCATCCCAGTTGCTCCCACTGCCCCCTATTCCCATCCCAGTTGCTCCCAGTGCCCCCCATTCCCTTCCCAGTCCCTCCCAGTGCCCCCCATTCCCTTCCCAGTCCCTCCCAGTTGCTCCCAGTGCCTCCCAATCCCATCCCAGTCCTTCCCAGTGCCATCCCAGTCCCTCCCATTCCTATCCCAGTGCCTCCCAGTCCATCCCAACGCCCCCTAATCCCCTCCCATTCCCATCCCAGTCTCTCCCAGTGCCCCCCAATCCCATCCCAGTCCCTCCCAGTGCCCCTATTCCCATCCCAATCCCTCCCAGTTGCTCCCAGTGCCTCCCAATCCCATCCCAGTCCTTCCCAGTGCCATCCCAGTCCCTCCCATTCCTATCCCAGTGCCTCCCAGTCCATCCCAACGCCCCCTAATCCCCTCCCATTCCCATCCCAGTCTCTCCCAGTGCCCCCCAATCCCATCCCAGTCCCTCCCAGTGCCTCCATTCCCATCCTAGTCCCTCCCAGTTGCTCCCAGTCCCTCCCAGTGCGCCCCAATCCCATCCCAGTCCCTCCCAGTGCCTCCCATTCCCATCCAAGTCCCTCCCAGTGCCCACCAATCCCATCCCAGTCCCTCCTAATGGTCTCTATTCCCATCCCAGTCCCTCCCATTCCTATCCCAGTCCCTCCCAGTCCATCCCAATGCCCCCTAATCCCCTCCCATTCCCATCCCAGTCGCTCCCAGTCCCTCCCAGTGCCTCCCCATTCCCATCTCGGTCCCTCCCAGTTGCTTCCAGTGTCCCCCATTCCCATCTCGGTGTCTCCCAGTGCCCCCCAGTCCCATCCCAGTCCCTCCCAGTCCCTCCCATTCCCATCCCAGTGCCCCCCATTCCCATCCCAGTGCCCTCATATGCCATCCCAGTCCCTCCCAGTGCCCCCCAATCCCATCCCAGTCCCTCCCATTCCCATCCCAGTGCCCCCCAATCCCATCCCAGTCCCTCACATTCCCATCCCAGTGCCCCCATATCCCATCCCAGTGCCCTCCCAGTGCCCCCCAATCCCATCCCAGTCCTTCCCAGTGCCCCCCATTCCCATCCCAGTCCCTCCCAGTACCCCCAATCCCATCCCAGTCCCTCTCAATCCCATCCCAGTCCTCCCAGTGCCCCCATATCCCCTCCAGTCCCTCCCAGTGCCCCCATATCCCATCCCAGTCCCTCCCAATCCATCCCAATGCCCCCCTAATCCCCTCCCATTCCCATCCCAGTCCCTCCCAGTGCCCCCATATCCCACCCCAGTCCCCTCTCAATCCCATCCCAGTCCCTCCCAGTGCTCCCCAATCTCATCCCAGTCCCTCCCAGTGGCCCCCATATCTCATCCCAGTGCCCCCCAATCCCATCCCAGTCCCTCCCAGTCCGTCCCAGTACCGTGTAATGCATGTGCAGGAGGTCCCCCCTCCTGGACCGCACCCCGCACTCCTCCGGGCGGCGCCGAACCCCGATCTGCACCCGACGGCGCCAGTCTGGGAGCGGGTCAGCAGCCAAAGCCAGGGCCAGCAGCGCCCAGCGCCACATCTTGGGGTGAAAAACAGCACTTTTGGGCAAATTGGGGATGGCAGAATGCACACAAAGAGAGAGCAGCGCCCAGTGCTGTATTATGGGGTGAAAAAGGGGGATTTTGGGCAAATTGGGGATGGGAGAACACAGAGAGAAAGCAGTGCCCAGTGCTACATCCTGGGGTGAAAAATGGGGATTTTGGGTCAAAATGGGGATGGGAGAACACAGAGAGAAAGCAGCACCCAGCGCTGCATCTTGGGGTGAAAAATGGGGATTTTGGGGAAAAATGGGGGTGGAAGAACACGGGGAAGGAGAGCAGCGCCCAGTGCTGCATCTTGGGGTGAAAAAGGGCGATTTTGGGTCAAAATGGGGTGGGAGAACACAGAGAGAGAGAGCAGCGCCCAGTGCTGCATCTTGGGGTGAAAAACAGCAGTTTTGGGCAAATTGGGAATGGGAGAACACACACAAAGAGAGAGGAGCAGCCAGCGCTGCATCTTGGGGTGAAAAAGGGGGATTTTGGGCAAATTGGGGATGGGAGAACACAGAGAGAAAGCAGTGCCCAGTGCTACATCTTGGGGGGAAAAATGGAGATTTTGGGTCAAAAAGGAGTGGGAGAACAGAGAGAAAAAGAGAGAGAACAGCATCCAGTGCCGCATTTTGGGGTGAAAAAATGGGGATTTGGGGTCAAAATGGGGATGGGAGAACACAGAGAGTGAGAGAGTAGCGTCCAATGCCGCATCCTGGGGTGAAAAACAGCACTTTTGGGCAAATTGGGGATGGCAGAACGCACACAAAGAGAGAGGAGCACCCAGTGCTGCATCTTGGAGTGAAAAATGGGGATTTTGGGCACCCACCCACAACCCCCATAAGACCCAATACAGTCCCACAGCCCCCATAAAACCGCTCCAAGTCCCCCCAGCCGGCCCCATAGAGCCCCTTATAGGGCCCTCAGTCATCCCCCCAAACCCCCAGCCGGCCCCATAGAGCCCCTATAGGGCCCCAAGCCACCCACCCACAGCCCCCATAAGACCCCCCTAAGTCCCCCCAGAACCCCTATAGGGCCCTCAGTCACCCACCCACAGCCCCCATAAGACTCCATAGATCCCCCCACAATCCCTATAAGGCCCCCACAAAACCCCCCCAAGTCCCCCCAGCCCCACAGATCTCCTATAGGGCCCCCAGTCGCCCCCCCAAACCCCCAGCCGGCCCCATAGAGCCCCTATAGGGCCCCCAGTCACCCACCCACAGCTCCCACAAGACCCCCCCAAGTCCCCCCAGCCCCACAGAACCCCTATAGGGCCTCCACAAACCCCCCCTAAGTCCCCCCAGCCCCACAGAACCCCTATAGGGCCCCCAGTTGCCCTCCCACAGCCCCCATAAACCCCCCCCAAGTCACCCCCAGCCCTATAGAACCTCTATAGTGCTCCCAGCCACCCACCCACAGCCCCCATAAGACCCCATAAGGCCCCACAGAACCCCTATAGGGTCGCCCCCCCAAACCCCCAGCCGGCCCCATGGAGCCCCTATAGGACCCCCAGCCACCCACCCGCAGCCCCCAGAAGACCCCCCCCCAACCCCCAGCTGGCCCCATAGAACCCCTATAGGGACCCCAGCTGCCCTCCCAGAGCCCTCATAAGACCCCCATAAAACCCCTCCAAGGCCCCCAGGCCCCAGCTGGCCCCACAGAACCCCCATAGAGCCCCTACAGGGCCCCCAGCTGCCCTCCCACAGCCTTCGTAAGACCCCCATAAGACCCCCCCCCAACCCCACAGAAGCCCCATAGAGCCCCACAGAAGCCCCATAAGGCCCACAGCCCCCATAGCCCCCCCCCCCCCGGCCCCATTACAGCCACAGAGCACCCCACAGCCCCCATGGGGTTCCTATAGGCCCCTCCTTAACCACCCCCACAGATCCCATAGGCACAGAAGACCCCCCCACAACCTCCCCATGGAGCCCCTATAGGATCCATACAGCCCCCACTGAACCCCCCCCCCCCCAAGACCCTCCCCCAAATCCCCCTATAGGGTCCGCACGGTGCCCCTACAGCCCCTATAAAGGCCCCATAAACCCGCTATGGTGCCCCTATAGAATCCATACAGCCCCCACAGAACTCCCCCTAAGACCCCTCCCCAAATCCCCCCATAGGGTCCGCACGGTGCCCCTACAGTCCCTATAAAGTCGTCCCCCCCCCCCCCCCCCCCCACCTTCGCACAGTTCCCGCTCGGGCTCGCAATGCGCAGGCGCGAGGCCACGTGACCGCCGCGCACCAATCAGCAAAGGGGGCAGGGTGGCTCTGGGGCGTTTCACGTGACAGGAAGTGGTTCTACAGCTGTTTTCCGTTTCCGGTGCCCTCCGCTTCCGGCGGCGGGGTGAGAACCGGCAGGGCCCGGGCGGCGTTCCCATGGTAACGACCGCGGTGGGAACCTCGTTATGGCTTATTAGCATCTCATTAGCGTCTCGTTAGTTTCTCGTTAGCATCTCATTAGCGCGGAGCGGGGCGGGGCCATGGCGGCGGAGCGGAAGGGCGAGTGACAGCCCGAAGGGGCGGGGCTAAAAGGAAATGGGCGTGGCCATACACGGTGGGGGCGGGGCATAAATGGCTGTGTAAACCGGAAGGGGCGGGGCTAAAGGACAACTACATCCGGAAGGGGCGGGGGAATAACTGGGCTGTTGATACCGGAAGGGGCGTGGTCAGCGGACGGTGGGCGGGGTCTGATGGAATGTGGGCGGGGCTATGGGGCAGTGGGCGGGGTCAAAGCCCCCCTTTCTATTTAATAGGAAACAATGATTAATTTCTTGTAATTACTACTAATTAGTTTTTTTGCTGGTTCTTGCTAGTAGGTACTTGTGTTCATTAGGAGTGATCTGTGGTTTTATTGCTGAGATAATGAGTTCACAGCAATATTACTTAGAGTAAATCCGTATTCAAGAGTTATTAGGTATTAATTAGCAGCTGTAATTAGCGGTTTGCCGTTTTTAAGCTCCAAGTTTCTACGAATTCCTTTGGAGCTGTCACTAAACTGCCACCTGGACCCTCATCGAAGGCTAACAAAACGCCAAATGGATCCTAATTTAGAGTTAATTGAAGCTTAATTAAGCTCCCAGAAATCTCAATTAAGCACTAATTAGCCCCTAATGAGGAGGTAGCACCCAGGCCTCGCCATGACCGCGGCGCTGCGGCGCTTCTGCACGAGGTGAGCCGCTGTCACGTGACCCCCACGGCGGGGTGACCTCGGTCACGTGACCCTGCGGGGCGCCCTCGTCACGTGACATCCCCCCCTTCTCCTCCCCCCCCCCCCCCCCCAGGCCCCCTCAGGATCACTACCAGGTTTTGGGGGTCCCCCCCGACGCCACCCCCCAACAGATCCGTGCGGCGTTCCTGCAGCGCTGCAAGGAGGTGGGGGGGCACTGGGAGGGACTGGGAGCAACTGGGAGTGACTGGGAGCAACTGGGGGGGCATTGGGAGGGACTGGGAGCAACTGGGAGCAACTGGGGGGGCAATGGGAGCAACTGGGGGGACAGTGGGAGGGACTGGGAGCAACTGGGAGCAACTGGGGGGGCAATGGGAGCAACTGGGGGGGCAATGGGAGGGACTGGGAGCAACTCGGGGGGGCACTGGGAGGAATTGGGAGAAACTGGGGGGCACTGGGAGGGACTGGGAGCAACTGGGGGGGCAATGGGAGGGACTGAGAGTGACTGGGAGTGACTGGGAGCAACTGGGGAGGCAATGGGAGCAACTGGGAGGCAATGGGAGGGACTGGGAGCGGCTGGGGGGGCACTGGGAGGGACTGGGAGCAACTGGGAGTGACTGGGAGCAACTGGGGAGGCAATGGGAGCAACTGGGGGGCAGTGGGAGGGACTGGGAGGGACTGGGAGCAACTCGAAGGGGGCAATGGGAGGACTGGGGGGCACTGGGAGCAACTGGGGGGCAATGGGAGGACTGGGAGGGACTGGGAGCAACTCGGAGGGGGCAATGGGAGGGACTGGGAGCAACTGGGGGGGACTGGGAGGGACTGGGAGCAACTGGGAGGAAACTGGGAGCAACTGGGGGGGCAATGGGAGTGACTGGGAGGGACTGGGGGGGGCACTGGGAGTGACTGGGAGCAACTGGGAGGGAACTGGGAGCAACTGGGGGGGCAATGGGAGGGACTGGGGGCAACTGGGAGTGACTGGGAGCAACTGGGGGGGCACTGGGAGGGAACTGGGAGCAACTGGGGGAGCAATGGGAGGGACAGGGAGGGACTGGGGGGGGACCTGGGACGGACTGGGAGCAACTGGGGGGGCACTGGGAGGGACTGGAAGCAACTGGGAGTGACTGGGAACAACTGGGGGGCAATGGGAGGGACTGGGAGCGACTGGGGGGGACT